>JAAGAY010143460.1:0-40763 GCA_011801015.1 Ardeotis arabs
GCTCCTGCCTGGGAGGAGCCGGTTGAAAGACATCCCATCTGACCTAGGCACCTTGAGTCCCCTGTTACTGGAGGCCAGGAGAGTGTCTGGGGAAGAGTTTTGCATCTCCTGTTCTTTGCATCTGTAATCAATGTTCAGAGACAGGCTCCTGGTTTAGGATGTTGCAGTGCAGTGGTCTCCAAAGAGGGGTGCATGCATCCCTGGGGGTGTCACGAGACGATCCACTGCGGTGTGGGAAGAAAGCATTAGAACTTCAGTATTATTTGTATGTAATTATCAATGACTAAACAGACATATACTGAGGGTGCAGCTCAAAAATATTTTACTGATACGGGTGCATGATCAAAAATGTTTGGAGACCACTGCTCTAGTGGTTTCAACAAATACCTTACCTGCTCTTTCTTACATTCTGCTATAACATTAGCCTTCAACTCTGCAGAGCCTTCATGTTCTCTCAGATTTCTTCACTACCAGGGCTTCCTTCCTCTCTTGCTCACCTCTGGCTTCTCACCAGCAAATTAAAATTCTGCTGACACTCTCAACTGCATTTGCCATTTGCCATTTCTCAGTCTACGCAAGTGTGCATCGTGTGCTTTCCACCATGCCACAGCTCTTGCATCCTGTGCCAAAGGTGCCATGGAAGTGAAGGTGCCAGTGTGAAGGCTGCACGTGTTTCATCTGTTAAGTTCTTTGGCAGCTTCTCCTGTTCTCTTCCTGACTCAGGGTGGTAAAGACAAAGCCTCATGGTTGAGAGTAGCACAGCAAGAACTCAGGAGGGTATTTCAGGAGTTGCTGTGAAGACTTTGGAAGTCTCAAACACTTTTGGCTCTTGCTAATTCCTCTGGAGCTCATTGGCCTCTGCGACACTTTAAGAGAGCAGACTTGGAGCTGGTCCTGTGAAACTCAATCCTGTTTCTCTCAGTTGCTTTTCCAGGGATGCTAATGATGATGAGATTGTGGGAGGCTACAGTTGCCCAGAGCATTCAGTTCCCTCCCAGCGTCTTTGAGTGTTGGGTATCACTTCTGTGCCGCTTCACTCATCAGCAACCAGTGGGTCCTGTCAGCTGCTCACTGCTAGAAATCATAAGTATGGAGTGGGTTGTGTATCTGGATTCTAGTCATATCTTGCAAAGCCATCAGATGTGGAATATGGTGCCTACCAAAAGAAGAGAATCCAAGGTGGCAATGCATAGTGTATCTGAAACCAAAGGAGAAACACTACCCTCTGTCTCATTGTGTTATGTGATCTTTCCAATATTCCTACACTCTTGGCATCCTTTTCTGTGCATCCTAACATGCATTTCTGTGCACATTTGCATGTCCATGTGTCTTACTCCTACTATTTTGTTCTTTTTTATTCCTCCAGATGTTCTCCGCAGATCTTTCTTGTCCTGAATTTAGGGCATACCCTCTGCAGAGAGAGCACAGATCAAGGATCACGCTCCTCTGCAACAGGAAACGTAATCTTCCTTCCCTAAGCTTTGCTCTAGGTGTCTGAAGTGATCCACCTGTGCTCACACCATTGCCACAGTTGCCAGCTGGGGGTCCACTGGACAGGATGCTCGAGCAAGGCTCTCCAGACTCTGCTTTTCATGAAATCATAAAGCTCCTAGAGTTCTGTGACACATACACCTTTGGTGAGAGCAACACTCCCCTACTCTATTACAAGTGTCTGCCAGTTCCCATGTGGCACCAAGTTGTTCTACCCATGGTTAGCTGCTGCTCCTCTTGGTTGGTAATTTTGCAGCCATATACAAGTGATTATGGGAGAGTACAACAGTGATGTGAAGGAAGACAGTGAAGTAGTTGAGTGCTACATTAATCATTCACCATCCTAGGTATGATTCAAGAAGCCTAATGACATTATGTTGATCAAGCTGGCAACCATGGGCTACAGTGCTGACATTCAATCCAGAGCTCTGGCCAGCTCCTGTGACAAGGAGAGTCCCAAGTGCCTTTTTCAAGGTGAGGAAACAACTGAGCAGTGGCTGTGAGTATCAGTGCATGTTGCATGTACTTGGTCACACTTCTGCTCTGCTGCCCAGTTTGTGGGACCCATGTACATTTCACTGCTGCGTTGCAGTCTTTCCATGTTCTGCCTATGAGTTCCCCAAACTCTCTGGCTAGTGTGCCTCAATCAACAATGCCCTTCACATTTGCAAATACAGGTCAAGGATCAATGGTTGCCCTCCTTTGCTGGATGGCTTTTGCCAATAGGTCTACAGGTCTTTCTATTCACGGACAGTGCTGAGTCCCAAGATGAAACCTAATTTTCAGTGCTGTCCTGGCAGCCAATTTCCCTAAGGTTCTCCAGTGACTGAGAGCTCCTGATCTGAGTAACCAAAAGTACCAAGAGGCTTACCTAGGCCAGATCAACAGCAACATAATCTGTTTAGGATTCCTGGCTGGTGGGAAAGACTCATGCCAGGTAAGCATTGACATCTGCATGGAGCCCTGGGTCGCACACCCCAGGATGCCTCAGGCTGCACAGTATATTCAGAGCCTGGCAGAGTGCTTACACCTCCTCATCTCCAGGTTTTCTGTTCTGATACAGTATCCTTCCAAGCGGAGTTTTAATATAGGGTAGACTTTACCTGAACTAGCAGGTCCAGCCATATCTGCTAGACACTGAGTGCAGTAGCAGTGGATTGCTGGGGGGTAGGGGAGGTCAGCAAATAAGGGGTGCTACCTTTCTGTGCTCCCATATCAGGACTTGCTGGACTTCACTTTGCATTTCCTGGATTCTTTGTACCAGGTCAAAACGTTTCCAGGTGAGATCAGCTCATTCTTCTAAATTTTCTCTGCAGGGTGACTCAGGTGGCCCAGCTGTATGCATTGGAAAACTCCAGGGAATGGTGTCATGGGGAACTGAGTGTATTCTGAAAGACTATCCCACTGTCTGCACCAAGGTCTGCAAGTACATTGATTGAATTGAAGAAACCATTGCAGCCTAGTGGTGTGTTGATGAATGCCTGGCTCCTTGGCCACTACCCTCCTGCCCTATCACTCCTCTTAAGAAGATAAGAGCACAAATAAAAGTCTTACTTAAAGAGCCATACAGCTACTTGCTTGGGGGAGTGACAATCACCATACACAAGCCTTACCCCAGCTCCTCCTAAACCTTTCCTCCTGTTGTAATTTAGATGTGTGTGCTGGGAGCAGTGCCCCAGACCTGCTGAGCTAGCAGGCAAGGGGCTACAGAACTGTGCAACCATCTACAAACTCTTCTGAGCCAGGCACCTCCTTTTCTTTACTCCTGCCCTCTTACTGAGAAAGGGAGGAGAGGGAGCAGGCCCCTAGGGAGGAGGTTCCTATAGCAGTGGAACAGAGTACTTTTTTGCTCCTGCCAACAGCAAAATTATTGTCTCACTGGTACTGCGACAGCTTTGATGGTGCTGGTTTCAGCTACAATGGTGAGTCAAGCCCATCAGAGAGCACAGCCAGAGAGCAATCAGGGCATGGGCAACAGCTGTGACGAATGATCATCAGCTTTCACCTTCTCTTTCTCAGGGACACCTGCCGGTGGACTGTGTCCACCAGGATCTAGCAGGTAACACAGACTAGCTGCTAGGGAAAGGAAAACAATAGCAAGCAGGTGGGGGAAAGGCCTGTGACCTCATAGCAGCGTAAAGCATGGAGGAAGATTGGTTAAGAAAGGAAGGATGAGGAGTGGAAGGGAAGGGAGGGGCAGCGCTAGGTGCATATTTATGTTTACCCTGATGCTATTCTGGTTTTTGTTAAGTTCTCTTTTCGGGAAGAAGGAAAGCTATGCCTTCTTTCAGAGTGCCTGAGCTTAAGAACTAGGGAGGGGTCCCAGAGGACTGTGTGCCAGAGGCACTGGGGGAATAACAAAGTAAGGTGAGACCATGGTACTAAGGAGAAGGGTAGGAAATTCATGAGAACAGCCTCAGCCTTTGAGGGGGGAAACAAACTGTGTCCCAGGAATCTTCAGCAAATGGCTGGACTGGAAAGGAAAGGCCCTGCAAGAACACAGTAGATGGGGGAGATCAAGTTTTAAAGTATTTATTTAATCTACCTCATCCAGCACATGAATTGTAGAGAGCAGCCAGAAAAACCTTCCGTGAAGAGTCTGTGCACCCCAAGCCTGTGTAAAATGGGCCACTACTGGGCAATTTTAGCATCTCCAAGCCTAGAAACTGCCTCTTTGCTGTGAGAACACAGGATGGAGAGTTTGGGAAAGAAAAGGGAGGCCAAAAAGGGACTCGAAAAAGTGTAAAAGTGGTGAGGTGGAAAGTCAGGTGACCTGAAAAAGCTGGAGAAGGAGTTTAGAGGTGGCAGCCAGTGAGGCTGGCACAGTAAAACAGAATTGATGAGGAAGGGGAACTTGCACCAGACAAGCTGACGTAGATAGATTAGAAATGGAATTAGAATGGACTGGTTGTGGATGAGAGGTGAGCAGTACCTCTCCTGGGGGTGAAAGGAGCAGCACAGGTCTGATTGGGCAAGGGATCTGGAATGACAAGCCTGAGAAGGAAGGATTTCTCTAAGAATTGTCTGCAAACAGGTGGCCCTAGAGAAACTTTCTGTACCAGTGAAAGAAACTGTACTGAAAGAAACTGACCTGAGATGTCTTAAATCCACTAGGACTAAGGAGCCATTTGATGGTAATTGCACAGTCACCATTGACCTGGACACAGTTCTAGTCCTAGCCTTAAGTACTAAGCCTATATGTTGCTCTGAAAATGGGCTTCCAGTGCCTTCCTTGTGTTGCAATGGTCATTTTTATCTCTCATTCAGGACTGGAAAGCTAATCTTTGCTTGATGCTCTGTTTCATGACGTTAGTTTCTAAATCCAACACAAACCTCTGCTAAGCCAGTTCCTGTTTCCAACTTTTGTTAAACACTCTTCAGTACGAAGCCTTTCCTTGTTCCTTTGGTTCTCTTCCATACAGGCAGGATATCTCAGCCCTTTCCTCATTGTCACATCTCTTTTACAGTCTCTTTTTCCCTTAAGGAGGAGATCTCACTGCTTTCCTTGAGGCTGGGCTGAATCTGGTAGCCTGACAGAGGAGGGGCTGCCACTGCTCCATGCCTCCTGATCCAGCCTGTAGCAAGGCTGAGAATGTATTTCCAGTAGACACACATATATACAATGCACATCATCATAGAACCATAGAATGGTTTGGGTTGGAAGGGACCTTAAATATAATTTAGTTCCAACCCCCCTGCCCTGGGCAGGGACACCTTCCCCTAGACCAGGTCACTCAAAGCCTTATCCATCCTGGCCTTGAACACTTTCAGGAACAGGGCACCCATAGCTTCTCTAAGCAACCTGTTCCAGTGACTCACCACCCTCACAGTAAATAATTTCTTCCTTATGTCTAATCTAAATCTACCCTCTTCCATATACACATGTATACACAGCCAACCACACAGATCAACACAGACAGATACACCCACTGCTCATACAAACAGAAACAGCACCACACAAACAGCAAAAGCACCAGTGGCCTCATCTCACATCCTTCTTTGGCTGAACTGGATGAGGGTTCAATAGTGGGCAACATATGTATACACATGTACAATCTGCATCCTTTGCATAGCTGTGCTTAGACACTGAGTCTGCCCAGTAGTTGCCCCTGGATCCCAGTCACCACGTTTGCCAGCACCTGGACCCATGAGCTCCCAGGTCCTGCAGCCCCACTCAGTCGCTGGTACGCATGCACACACACACACTCCACACACACTCCCCTCTCCAATAGGAGTCTGAGACTCCCCTGCTCCCTCTGGTTGCCACCTCTCATTAGTCTTGCCATTAGAGATACACATACACACCTGGAATCCAGGTCACTTCACTTATTTGCCGGCTAGTCTTGGCTTCTTGTTCACTAGTGATCACACACACTCACATACTCTCCCTTACCCCAGCTGCTGGCATAATGAACAAACGCCCGCTCTTACCTGTGGCCCTACGCCAGTTTCTGGCACTTAAGTTCACTCACTCTGGTCTGTCCAGTGTTGGTACCCATGATCTGACTACAGTTCCTAGCATGTAGACCTCCATACACAAAACACATAGGCAGTCCCTCCCTCAGGGAAATACTTAGAAACTGAATTTAATAAGACATGGATACACTGAGCTAAACAGGCGCAAGGCATAGCCAGACAAGCATACTCAACAGGAGCCTGTTTATCTGTGAATGACCTCTTTTATAACTTTACTCCTCTATTTTCCTACATCTATTCTTTACCAAATCCAGCCGTTCAGGGTCCGATTTGGGAAGCTCAACCATACCTGCCTTTATCTTGGTACTTTTTTTGTTTTCTCTTGTTTCTTCTTTAATCTTAAAAGAAAGCAGACTGAAAGAGTTAGACATTTTGAACTGAAAAACAAAAGGACTCTCAATCTAGCTGCTCTTCCGAAGTCAGCCACATGTTATGCATTCCTGAGAGACACACTAGAAGTTCTTAGTTACATCTTCCATATACTTACTTCTTTTGGAGAATGTGCAATCATTTTTTGTTTCCTAAGACAGAAAAGTTACTCTAAATAAAAATCTTCATCCTGGAATGAGTGATAAATTCTAGCGCATGCAGCCCAGCTGCACTGAAATGATTTTGCCTTGTCTCAGAGTTCTTACACAGCATAATCTTAGAATTAATTCCCACAGTCTTCATAGTCTGTTTCATTTCCCATCAAGTCTCTGAATAGTTTCTCCCTTCAGGACTTAAGGTCTGACTTGAGGTCACTGGAAGAAGAGCATTTTAAGAGGTCTGGCATGACAGACATTAATCAAACTAAAAATCCTGTAGTATCTCCATGTACAAGACATGTAGGGGTCATTTTAGGACATTCAAATGTCAAAACATCAATGTCCCATGGAACTGTCTCAAGATGGCTCATGGAAGTGTGTCAAGGTGCCCCATCCTAGCAGTAAGGTGAAAGGGCAAAATGTCAATAAATGCAACTTGCAGTGCAAGAACTGACAGGGACTGAACAGGAGTCACAGGCAAGACTTCTCATGTGCTAAGTGTCCATGACACTGGAGATCACACAAAAATTTTCTACATCATATAGAATATATTTTCTTTCCTGTCTGGGAAGAAGCTATAGCTTCTCAGATAATTTCTGTTAATTTCTTTAAAAAGCAGGATTAAAAAAGTGAGACAGCGAACATTACCAAAATTTTTGAGATTCACACTGCTTTGAATCCTGGTATGGACCTAGGTACCTTAGGCCCAGAGAAAGTCCAATATCACCAGGCTCACGAACAGAATATGTCTTTTCTACAAATATATGAAGGTCAAGGGAATATATGAATCTCTCTAGAGCTCCAGGCAAATACGGGAAGGGAGATACCAGCAAAACAGGAGGAAAAAGAGAAAACATAAGTAATGCTGCTTATTGTTTAGAAGATGCAATATCAGGATTACTGAAGAAGATAATTGAAACTTAGTATGCATATTTCATTCAAAGTACTAGCGAGAAAACAATCAGCTACCATAATAGTAGTTTTCTGAATCTTACACATTTGGAAAAGAATAGAGAGTAGTATAGGTTAAGACAAGGCAAACTAGGATGTACTTGGCAGACTAGAAAAAACCGACTGTTCATGAGGTTAAAGTCTAACCACAGTTTTTGCTTTCAGAAAAAGAGGCTGGCAGAGATGCCTTGCTTTTTGTGATTAGGAAGTGAATTAGAGCTCCCAGAAAGATTAAACTGCAGGCAATATGCTTCCCTGACTGGAAAACTGAAGAAATTGAGATGTGATTGAACATGATTTTTGTGCCTCCACTATCTTGGTCTATCATGTTTTCTCCTGTCTAATGTAAGTTCTGAGTCATGAGATATCATCTGTCAGGTATTAAGAACGGCTCTCCAGAATGAAACAATATATGTTAACATTTACTGGAATAAACCCTCTGGAAAGACAGCCCAAGTTATATCCACAGGTGTAAATGAGGAAAAAAAATAATTCATGAAGCCACTATTCCCAGGAGAGATCCAATACCCAGACATGCACGATGATGGAATGACAGCACAACTTCAGTCAGCAACTTACTGGTCTGCAAGCAATCCCACATTTTTGTCAGGAGCTCAGAACACTGCTTGTCTTGGGGAAAGGCTAAAGCAAATTTACAGCCACTTGAATACTTAGCTTTGCTTTTAATGGCTCACCAAAGAGGGCAGCAAAGGTAGACTCTCTCTTCTCTCTTCTCTGCCCAAGCTTGATGGAAAAATCAGAACAAGGGGAGGGGCATAAATTTCTCTAGCCGCTTCTCTCTTAACTCACAATGAGCAGTAACACACTGTTCTGGGACAGCCGACGGGCCATGCTGACTGTTTTGCTTGCTGTTTTACCTGGTGAGAGACAACAGAGCCATCTGCAGCACATCCAGGCCATGCAGGGCTGGTGTGAAGTAAAGGGTCCATTTTGGCCATAATCTATACTTCTTCTCCTCCGTTTCTCTTTTTCTCTCTCACTCATGCAGGTGCTGGAGTTGGAAGCTTCATCACACAGTGGCCAGAAGAAACCCTTAAGAGAACTGGAGACACTGTGGACATCTCCTGCTACCAGAATTTTAGCACACTTGCCTATATGTACTGGTACCAGCAGACTCCAAGAAATGGTCTGAAGTTAGTAGCTAGTAGTGCTACATGGATGCAGAACTCTTATGAGGAAGGTTACAGTAAGGCCAAGTTTGAGATAAACAGAGACAAAAGTGATCACTCTGTGATGACAATCAAGAATGTGACATCCGAGGATGCAGCCACATATTTCTGTGCTGCAAGTGATCGCACAGTACAGTAAGGGAGTTATGCACTAAGATAAAAACCCCACCTTGCCTGAGTGAGAGATGGAGTCTCTGAAAAATGTGAGCGAGACAGATTGGAGAGGGGCAGAGGAAGAGCAGAAAAAAGACAAGGAAGAAATAGGGGAACAGAGCCAGGACTTTTTGGAGGGAAGAAGGACAGAAAACAATGCAACAGCATCTAGCTTCAAAGACAAAAAGCCTTCAGAAATATAAACCTGTAGATTAGCTTTAAGAATTGAAGCACTGCTGATGTGGTTGGTGAGAGGCAGAAGATACCTCTTAGGACTAGTGCTACACAAGCACAGCCATGTTCTGGGCCACTAGTTCCCCATGTACACCACCGTAGCACCACGAAAAGAGTACAAAGCAGAAGGAGAATTCAAGATTCTTCCACATACTGATGATCCACTTGAAGACAGAGGTGCCCAATGAGAGATTCATTCATGTGGGCGGAGACTCCAGTCTCTGACTATGGACATAAGAGGATGGCACCAGTACAGGTGGGAGAAAACATAGCAAGGGGACCAGGCATCCCTTCCATTGTGGAAGGTACAGCCCCTTGGCAGCTTTAAAAGCAACGGTGCACCCTGTTTACCTGCTCCACAGACCAGAGGATCCCTCTCTTCCTTGCCACAGAAATGTGTACAGTTCTGAGCTGGACCAAGGCATCTCTTTATGGCAAAACCTCATGAGCAGAGAAAGGAAACCACAAAAATCTGCCGTCACCTGGTGCTCTCCTTGTGAGGGATAGATGAAGGCAGAAATTGCTTCCCATTGTGTCTCCATCTTCATTGCTTGCAGAGATGAGCTTTTGATGAACTAACTGCTCTTCTGTGGTGGACCTGGGAAAAGTGAGGGCAAGGTATTTTTAGGGTTCCCTCACCTGCTATTGCCTATCTGTACTCCTGTTTTTATTGCATAACCTAGGACTTAACTTTTCTTCAAAGAAAGGGAAACATCACATAAAAGAGCAAAAGGTATCTTTAAGAAAGTATGGCTATACACTTGTGCATTTTGGGCTTCTTGTTTTTAGGTCATGTCTTTGACAATCTGCATACCATTGAGCACAGACCTATTGTTCGTCTCATATGCTCATATGGAAGCATACGAAGCACATAACGACATAACTAACATAACTATTACAGGGAGTAAATATACTATGCTGCTCACGGCTGTGGCAAAACTGGATATGCTGAAGTGAAACATACACAGCAAAAAAAAAGAAGTGGAGGTGATGAGAATAGCTGGTAAGAGCAAGGAGTGGGAATCAGCTGTGAGGACATCCTGTAAAAGATCCTCACGCTCTACTTCACAAAAATTGCTAGACTTCTGTAATGCCAGGAGAGATCACTTGATTTCATGCTAGGGTCCTAGTCTCCTGATTTACCATGCTACATTAATGTTACTTTACTTCCAGGCTCTTCTCTAAAAGAACATAAAGTGTTCTTGGCTAGGGAAATCTAGATGCATGACAGAATCATAGAATGGTTTGGGTTGGAGGGACCTTTAAAGATCATCCAGTCCAACCCCTCTGCAAGAAGCAGGGACATCCCCAGCTAGATCAGGTTGCTCAGAGCCCCATCCAACCTGACCTTGAACATTTCCAGGGATGGGGCATCTACCACCTCTCTGGGCAACCTGTTCCAGTGTTTCATCACCCTCATGTTCATTGTAGTCTCACCCTAGACACAGTGAAGACTCTGAAGAGGCTAAATCTAGTTGCATACTCCAGTCCTCCAAGGACATTTCTGAAAGACTCAGCTTCATACACCGCTCCTTTCACATCCTGGTAACCAATATTCTTCTGAGTCCAGGAGCTGCTCAGCAATGAGTGTAACACATTGTTCCTTGCTCCCAGGGAGCACTCATCTGCTCCTCAGAACACTCTCAGGTCCATGATCTGTTTATTCACTGTTCATATCAGGCTACAGACACACAACGGGGAAACACTGGGAAAGCATTGTCTCTCACATCGCAGAGACACACAGAGTTCCTTATTCTCTTCAGCCTCTGATCTGCTTATACAGAGTTCATCTTTAAACAGGTACCAAGCACATTCACTCTGTTGCTGTCTGGAGTTATTACTGGTGATCCAAATGCCCTGTGAAAGTTTTAGGAAAAGTAGTTTATGCTGGAACCATTAAGGAATATAAACACCATGATGGTAACTTTGGGAGTGACTTTTGAGTGATTTTTTTTTTTTTAGATTTTTAAAAAATTTCTCTTCTAATAAATTACCAGTTCCTGCAAATTATAATGTTACAGTTCTAGCTCAGACATCTTGCATAAACACTGAAAACCAGCCTTAGCAGCTCTGGGAACATAACAGAGGAAAGATCCTTTCTATTTCTCAACTCTTGAGCATTTTTAGTTTAGAGTAGCAAATGCAATTTTAAGGCACTGTGAAAATAAACTTATCTGCAGCCTGCACCATTCAGCAGATTAAAGACTTGGCTATTGATTGGTCACAGCTGTGCCATTTCCAGGTGGTAGCAGAAAACCACAGAGGTCTCTAGTGGTCATTGCCATCCTGAAGTTCTGCAGTCACAGTTCCCTATTCCAGCTCTGAGGTATAATTTTATCCTATGCAGTACTTCTTTTGCCAGCTTGAAGTGGCACTGCACAAAAAGCAGCTATTTTAAGAAGTCTGTCATGAATCAGCTACTGTTCTCCTTGTCACGCTCTGTGTCCTCATATTTATTCTCCTTCGTCTTCTGCTGTAGAAGGTGGCAGGGGAGCTGTAGCTACAGAAACCATAGTTAAAGGTGCTTGTTTTAGATGCTGAGCAGTGACATCTCAGGCACATCTACGTAAACAGCTGTATATTCATAATGAATAGCAGCTTGTCAATAATAGCCTACCTGCAGTCTAGAAGTTATACTGGCTACTCGAAAGATAAGATGATGGAAGAAGAGGATGTGTAAAGTCACACCTCTGTGCAGATTATGATGCTATACCATGTGATGTGGTCATCATGCAACTAATGGGAGGGTCTTGCAGAAGCATAGAATCAAGAGAATCACAGAATGGTTCAGGTTGGAAGGAGCCTGTGAAGGTCATCTTCTCCAAACCCCTTACTCAAGCAGGGCTACCTAAAGCCAGTGGCCGAGGACTCTGTCTAGATAGCTTTTGAATATCTCTAAGCATGGATACTCCACAATCTTGCTAGGCAACCTATTCCAGTGTTCAGTTGCCCTCACAGTAAAAAAGTGCTTCCTTACGTTCAGAAGGAACCTCCTGCATTTCAGTTTGTGCCCATTGCCTCTGGGCCTGTCACTGGGCACCACTGAAAAGAGCCTGTCTCTGTCCTCTTTGCACCCCTCCCTTCAGATACTTATATATACTATTAATCAGATCCCTCCTGAGCTTTATCTCTCTAGGCTAAACAGTCCCAGCTCTCTCAGCCTCTCCTCCTATGCAAGGTGCTCCAGTCTCATAATAAACTTTGTGGCCCTTTGTTGACCACTCTTCAGTATGTCCATGTCTCTCTTGTAGGGAAGAGCTCAGAACTGGACACAGTACTGCAGGTATGGCCTTAACAGTGCTGAATAAAGAGGAAGGATCACCTCCCTCGACCTGCTGGCAATACTTTGTCTAATGGAGCCCAGGATACTATTTGCCTTCTTTGCAGCAAGGGCACATTGCTGGCTTGCGTTCAACTTGCTGTCCACCAGGATAGCCAGGTCCTTTTCTGCCAAGCTGCTTTCAGTTGCATCACCCCCAGCATATATTGGTTCATGGGATTATTCCTCCCCAGATGCAGGACTTTGCACTTCCCCTTGTTGAACTTCATAAGGTTATTGTTGTCCCATTTCTCCAGCCTCTTGAGGTCCCTCTGGATGGCAGCATGACTCTGCGGTGCACCAGTCATTCCTCCCAGTTTGGTGTCGTCTACAAAGTTGCTGAGAGTGCACTCTGCCCCATCATCCAGATCATTAATGAAGATGTTAAACAGAAGATGTTTCCCACCACAGCTGTTGCTTCTTAAACTTCCTGTAAGACAAGAACTGACTCAGAACAGAAATAACAGGACATATAACCTTGTGTTAATTATCCAATACACGTATTGGGTTGGGAGCAGAAGTTGAACATTCGGGAAACAATATTGTTCTTTAGTGGAACAACTTGTTGCAAATCGATGGCATCTAACAAGAAGCTGGAGTAGACATAGGCTGGAAGAGAAGGGAAAAAAAGGGAAGGAAAGAAAGGAAATATACATACATAGGATGGTATCTATCTGCATAGGGATGTGTGTTGGGTCTAGCTGGGATGGAATTAACTTTCCCCATAGCAGCTCTCATAGTGCTGTGCTTTGTAGTTGTAGCTAGAAAGGTGTTTTGACTAGTGCTGAGGAGTTCTTGCATAGCATCAAAGCTATCTCTCCAAACCCACCTCCCACTCCCACTCCTGCTCCAAAGGCCAGTAGGCTGGAGGTGGGCAAAAGGTTGGGAGGGAACATAGCCAGAACAGCTGACCTAATCTGTCCAAAGGGATATCCCACACCATACCAAAAAAAAAGAGCTAAGATAAAGGAGGAGGAGAAGGAACATTTTTTATTAAGACGTTTGTCTTCTGGAGCAGCCGCTACGTGTACTGGGGCCCTACTTCTCAGGAAGTGTCTGAACATTGCCTACTGATGGGAAGTAGAGAATAAATCTTTTTTGTTTCCTTTTATTCTACACACAGGCTTTGCTTATTCTTTATTAAACTACCTTTATCTCAACCCATGAGTTCTTTTAAGTCTTATTTTTTCCCCTCCATGTCCTGCTGAGGAGGTGAAGTGATAGAGAGGCTTGGTGGGCACCTGGCACCCAGCGAAAGTCAACCCACCACAGGATGTGATTTTACACATCCTCTCCTTCCATCATCTTATAGTTTCAGTACACAGATATGCCCTGAAAAGGAGCTGTTGCTTAATTTTAGAGATTTGTGGTCAAAAGTACTGAATGATTATGAAAATAACTTCCTAGTGACCCTAAAACAAATCTGTAAAGCTCAGGGTTTCTCTGTAGTTCTGCCTGCTTCTTTGTAGTCGTTTCTTCTGTAAATTCTAAAGAAGAATCCAGGACTGATGCAAGTGATATGATCATTACTACCCTGTGAAATTCCTCCACTAAAATGATACTATTGTTAGAAATATGGCCCTAAATGTCCCTTGCTTGCATACTCTCGCCTTTCTTTGTTGTCTGAAGTTTTACACAGCTTGGCCCATGAAGCTTCCTATGAGAGACATGGAAATAAAAATCAAGGAACTGTTTCTTCTCTCCCTCTCGCTCATTTGCATTGATGGCCTACAAGGCCTTTCCTTTTGACAGGTTACACATGAACATTGAAGTGGGACAAGACTGGTCTCTGCTGGCATGTCTTAGAAATTGCCTTATGAACATGCTCTGAGGAGATGTTAGCATCACAGATAAACACTCCTTTAAAATTAATACAGAGGTGACTTACTTGTTTTTAAATGAAAGACACCATATGGCAGAGAGTCTGTTAGTGACAGTAAGGTCACTAATGGAGCTGCAGACTAGAGAATAAGACAGAATAATCTTAAATGAATTTTAGTAGAATGGTTTTAGATCCTAAATAAACAATGCTGAGATCAGAGACAGACTAAGACCAAGGCAGGCAAGTAATATCTCACTATTAGTGTTATTATTTAGGCAGAGCCAGACAAATAAAATCCTAAAGGTACTTTTTAAAAAAGAATTCAATCTAAACAAAGACAAATGTCTGCAGTGATTCCCATAATTACTGACTGAACTACACAGTTTTGCTGTTGTAGAAGAGAGTATACTGTAGGGGCAACTGAGATCAACTGTCCAATATCTTGCTTTCTGTAGTCCTATGTCTTGGTCTTAAATGTTTCAGCTTAGTCTATGTTTCTTATTCCATTCCCTGGGACACTAACAGCTGTTGCCAGCTGAACAGGCTATATCAGAAATTATGGATTCTTCTGTGATATATGAAAACAAAAGAAAATAATTTGTGATTTCCCTAGTAGAATTACTTTGTTTTGAAGGATTGTGTCTTGTACTTACAGTCTTTTTTTAATATATCAAGACAGACTGAAGTGGAATAATTAAAGAGCAATATGAACAACATGTTTACTGCAGGTACTTGGTCATGTTGCTGACTATGTGTTGACCTATTATGTGAGAAGACTAGGCCAGCTGGGATGTGCTGCATCTATCCCAAACCTAAACTGGTTTGTACACGTGCCTGTCCTTCCCTGTATTGCCTCAGGGTGTGCTGGTACACACAGTTTCCGTGGCACAGATCTTTCCTTCTTGGGAGTTACATCACACGTGGACAAACCTATGGGGGAAAAAACCTCCCAGTTTTGTGTCTCCATTTAATTATGTGTAAGGAAGAGAGATTAAAGTATCCTGTTACCTGTCACCGCCAACCCCCACCCTCTTCAGACAGTCTCCAAAATGAAGGCATGCTCTTACTCCTAGATGGAGCTTTTTCATAGTCAGGGTCACAGGCAGCTGGGAGAAACTCATACTTCTGCTTCTTCTAGCAGGGCAGTCAGAGGAATACAAACTTAAGAGCTCAGCATCCGACTTCCCCTGCCTTCAGAGCAACTGTGACAAGTGCAGCACAGACCAAAGAGGATATTCACAATCAGGCCAGAAACATCGGTCTGTAGTAAGCAAATTGCTCTCAGTACAAACCGGTTACTATGGGCTTCGGGTGTGTTTATCGTCCTGGGGCAGAAGAAAAAGACTGGGAAGGAAAGCAGCATGAACACTGTCATGAAGTTACCAAGTGAAAAATAACTGCATTTAAAACCACCTAATAAAAGAAAAAAAAATATTACTTTTTTTTTTTTGTCTATAGGAAAAATAGATTTGGATTATAAATTCAGAGATAATGGATACACTAAGAGGTAATCAGATTATCACACAGAAACAGCAATGGCAGAGGAAGGATGTGGCCTGTGGTTCTCAATACAATCTTCCATAGTGACTGGGTAACAAAAATGAGAGGGCGGAGCCATGGGTGGGATTGTTTTTGTACGAGGTTGTATCGTTGTGGGGACAGGGGTTCCACAATGATACATTCCCCATGAAGCCTTTACAAAAACCCGTATGTGCACATAAGCCTTGTGGGAGAGTGTGTTAAGACAGGTACAAAGAATCCTGCAGCACAGTGGGCTTGTTCTGTCTTGGGTTTTCTTGACAGACCTAGAATGCTAGGACTTGCTTTCATCATTTGAGAACTGAGCCTACCCTCTCTAGAAAACAAGCCGGAAGATTCTGAGATATTGAAATAATTTTCAGCAAACCAGTTTGACTGGAGCTGCACCTAAAACCTGTCAGACTATGTGAAGAAGAGAATTAGCATTTTTTTTCTGATGTGATAGTGTTTGCAATAGACCACAAAATGGTTCTTTATTGATGTGTTAGAAGAAGAATCCTGACATATAGCAGGTATCTCTCAGAGGCACTATAAAAACGTGTTGGAGTTTTTTCTCTTAAATAATATTGTCTCCAGCATCCACTGACTGATGCACGTCTGTGAGCACTAAGGTTTTCTCTAATCCTTCTCCACACTCTCTCACTGCAGTAATGGATAGCAACAGTTTGCCTGAGACCAGCCAACTCATTCTTCAAGACTCTCCTTGTGTGGATTACTTTTAACCTATCAGAAAATCGAATGGGATCTTGAAAGACTATTCAAGATGGCTGGCCTGCCATTGAAGGGAAAACAAATGGATTTGTTTTAGTTTAGTGCCACAGAGGTGACAAAGCAAGTATTATTTGATTATTAACTCCACAAGTTACGGAAAGGAAGGCTTCGCAATGTTTAGAGTACAAGACTGACAGTAAGGAAGCTCTAGTTGCAGAGGAATTCTATTTCTAGACAGTGACAGCCTCTACCACTTTGGGTAAGTCTGCATGGTTTCTACAACTGCAAAACGAGTATAGCAGGTAATATCAATGAGATAACATGCAGAGTAGAGAAAGACTGTAAAACAACTTGAGGTGAAATGCAGACAGTAAAAATAAGTATCAAAAAACTCTGGGAAATGCTTTTATAAATGCTACAGATTATACAATGAGATTTCAAGATGGTTTTCTGACAAAGTCTTTCAGACAGAGATTGAGGGATCTTTGGGATTCCAGATACAGTAAACATTGCTTAAGCTTGGGCTTACTGAAGTCAACTGCAATGCATCCCTTCTCTTAGCTTATGATACAACACTTTGTCACCGTGAACAATAAATTGACTTTTGGCGATGGCACAAAACTTACAGTAATGGGTAAGCAATTTTTGTTTTCTCTTTTAAATCACTCCAAATCCTAGGTCTTCTCTTTAGAGAAATTAACTTCAAACTTATTCTCGCTTTCATTATTAAACTGATGTTTTCCTGACGTGCTAGTAATTCAGTCTACTTTGGAGAATAGACTTAGTACTCTAGGTAGGGACACACATTTCACTTTGGAGAACTGAATGAATCCGTTTACAGTGAATATAAAAGTGGTACATTGAAAGAATTAGGACAAGGAATGGGTTAAAAATATGTGGATATCATAAATATATTGTCTTAATAAATGGACATCTGCAGAAATCACTATTGCCCAAAAGTATAACTATTTTCCTTAGTGCTAGTTCTCCTGGGGCTGCAGGTGATCACGGACAAGTCAATGAAAGCCTATCTGTCTGGAAAGAACTGATTTACACTTTGGACAGGTCTAAAAAACAAAATCAAGACTCTACAGACTTAAATTACTTTGGATCTTTTCAGAGTAAACTAAAGCATGTGTTATCTCAGGTAACGGGGAAAGATAAATAAGTGTAATACCATTTTTAGCTGACAAAACAGAAGCCACAAATAAATACTCAACTTTATCATAAGAAATACTAAGAGCTCTCTGCAGTTGTTTAATTCCTTGTGGTTATAGAAAACAACTCTCCACAGCACAGCAAGTTACCTTGCACAAAACAGGCTTGTCAGAATGGTGATAAAAAGTTCATTAGGACAACAGTCTTACTATTTCAGAATAGAAGCTATAGAAGCTAAAAGGCCACTGAAAGCCACAGAAACAGAGTATGTGGTTAATTTCAAATAGAAGTACCTCTCAAAGAAAGTTTCTCTCTAATCCACGCTTCTGAATTTGGACTCTCTCCAAATCCAGGGGAAAAGAAGGCTGCATCTAAGACTTTGATCAATGATGGTGATCTCTTCTTCTCATTGTATTGCTCCTGAATTCAGTAGAATTGATGCCTCAGGCTTTTGTACCACACTGGTCCACTGCAGAGTAAAATGATTACAAGTGATAAAATTCAATCTTCATAGGAAAAAATCAGTGATAAGCATGTTTTTTGAAATCTAGTGTGAATTTGAGGTGCCTGAGCTGATGAAAATGAACACACTGATCCCTCATTGACCACAGTAAATTATGCAACTAACTTTAATAATCATAGCTAAAAGAAGAGAAAGACTAGAAGCAGAGATTTCCTTTCAGGGAAGGAGAAAGGGAGGGATGTTTAGGAACTGCTACAATGGGGATACTGAACCAGGGTTCTGGTTTGTATATTACAAGTTATTTTGTAAGTAAAAAAAAAACCAAACACATTTATTTTACAAGAGAAGAATATTCATGATCTTGAAAGGAAATGAGGAAATTAAGGAAACGAGACTGTTTAGTTGAAAATAAGCAAAGAAAATTACCCTGTCTGCATATGGGAAATACACTTAGATAAATGTCCTCTAAAGAAAGGATGAAAGCTGCAACAACTGATTCACCTAAACCTGAAGACAAAGGGCTCTGGGAGAGGTATTTCTGAGATTGATCTCACTTGTTTAGACATACAGATGTGGTGGTGTTCCCTTACAGACCTTTCTTTTTTTTTAGGGGACCATAAGTTAATGTATTTTGTGTTTCTTCTTTTACTGGTACTGCATGAGGGGAGGGTTAATCTACAAGTTTGGCTCAGAGAACTAAGAGTAGAGGAGAGGTTTTCCTGCAGCTGCAAAACAGCGTGAATAATGAAAGACTGTCCTTTGGCAGCGGGACAAAACTCACAGTCCTAGGTAAGAAATCAGATCTCCATGGTATATGTGACACTGGTTTAGGGGACAAAAGCATTCTTAATTAACAGCAGAATAACGATCATTTTTCATACAGCCACGAGGACAGGATCAATGATTTATTGGTTGCATATTTAAATGAGATGTGCTAATATAGAGGTGCAGGATTTGCAGGCATGAATTTTGAGATCCTTGTGTCCGCTGGCTCCGTCTTCCCTTACTGGGAACTTCATGAAGGAAGAAAGGAAGAAATAATTCTCTTTCCTCACATTCTCCAAGAAAACATTATAGAGTTTGGGAATGAAAGATCCTTCTTTGTCTGCAAGTTTTTGCAGTTCATCTATGCAACAATCAAAAGCAATGTTTCAGAGGTAGAGTCCAGATTCTTGTGTCTGCTGAATCAGGCAGGGAAAGAATAGTCTTGCTAGTACTTTTCTTCCCTCTCCATAGATGGTGTGTAGGCTGCCTAAATTTGCTTTGCAACACTGGCTTCCTCTAACAGTCCTTTTCATGACTTCTAATTCTCAAAAAGGTCTGTATTCTTTATCTCTCAGTGCACTTTTCTCCTCTATTCTTTCTCTTTTTCCCCTTTGCTTTCTCCGCCTTCTCCCTTCCCAGGAAAGGATTTAACATCACCTATATCAAGGCATTTTGGAATCACAGGGCAAAATAATATTTTCCATCTGTTACTGCCACACACTGGTGCCTGCTCCTTTAAACAGTACCGTTTTAAGGAACTAAGCGGCTGGGAAGAAGAGCATAATGACATTGCAGGTTACAGTCTGATTGTGTACAGCTGTGCTTTTTAACTGCACTACTTACCTTTGGAGTTGGCACTGTGCTCAGAGTTATAGGTGAGTACCTGTATTAACCCACGTGCTCAATGTAGAGGATGCTTGAAAATTTCCATTGCATTAATGATATGTAGCATATACAGGGATGATTTAAAAATGAGAGTAAGAGTGAAAGATAGCACGAAATCATGACCTTGCCATGATGAGAATGGAAGAACCGTGGTACTTTTTCTCTTAAATGGGTGAAGAATGTGTGAGAGGGAATGCGTGAGTTTGTGCATGGAAGTGATTAAGCATTGTGCAGTGTCTGCCATGAACACCGTGGAAGATCAGAGCAGAATAAGCTGTTGATAACACTTTTTTTTCCTGATTGTCTCTGCTCTTGCTTGTACCAGTCTCCTTATTTCATTTCAAGCATGCTCATTCTCTGTCTTTCTTTGTTTTTCCAGTAGTTTTGTCGTTCTTTCTGTCTGCCTTTTTCACCTGCCTTCCTCTTTATCTTTTTTTTTTGTTTTAGTCTGTTAAATCTCTCTCTTTTTTTTTTTTGGTGTGTCTTCCCTTTCTGTTTCCGTGTCTTCACTCATTAGCCATTTAGATTCTGAGCCAATGAACTTATGTCAGAGATACTTTTAGGATAGGCAAAAAATTCATAAAGCCAAGCACTTAATAGGGTGCAGTGAAAGTGATCAACCTCTCCTCATGTCCCCTGGAAGGAAAGCAGAGCAGTGCCAAACCTTCTAGGGAGTTATCTCCATTGCTATCTACTTACTTCTTCTGAAGTCTGTACAAGCTCACACATTTTCACAGAAGTACCCCAGGGATCTTTGTAGAGTAAGCACTGACAATCACAATTAAGGCTAACAGTTGAAAGCAAACACTAGGGCTTAGGGGTCAAGATCTATACAAGATATAAGTTTGTGCTAATTCTGCTAATTCTCTCCACTCTAGAAAGGAGGGAGTGATCAGGAAGAATATCTATAATTTATTGGGCCTTCACACACACAAAAAAAGTATAAGTTTTTCTCTTTGGCATGGTAGTTCTCTCTGCTTTTCTGTTTCCATGTGCACTTTGCAGACCTGGTGGGTTTATCATACTACATGAGTAAAAAAGGCACTGTAATAATGTATATGTGAAAAAAAAATCCCCAGCTTTTAGGATCACTGTCTAGCTTCTGTATAACATCTCGTTGTTGCCTTGTACATCCTTTTGACTGTAGAAGTCTGTTGTCTTTACTCTTACATGTAGGTATTAAACAGTTTAGGACAGGGGACATCTTTTGGTTTGTGAGTGTACAGAATCTTGCATCATTTTGGGAAGATGTGTGGTCTAGGATGAGAGCTTCTTATACCTAGGAAAACCTAAATAATAAAAAAAAACCAAAAAGAGATGTTTCATAGTCTTAAAAAAGGATGGCAAGTTAAGAGCTAAATCAAAACTTGTCCTAGGCAGATTCAGGTTACCTTCCTAAAGTGTTCTTCACTTCAGACAGTAAGAATGATTAGCTCCTTCCTTTCAAGTCACCTCTTAGATGCAGGAAGGTCCAAGTAGGCTATAACATGGCACTATAATTCTGAACACTGCAATAACCATCATGTCTTACTACATCTCCAAGAATGTAATGCAGTCAGTTGAAGATGCCTGTGCCTTATAACTCCAATTCTTATCTACTGATACAGTATTACAAATACAAGCCGCATAGCACTACTAGGTACTCTTCTGCCTATCTGCTTGCTCAGATTACTTTCGGCTTTCCTATTCTTCTGACAGAGACAATACCAGAAATTCAAACACTCATGCATTTGTGTAGCCAGACCTTTCACATTTCTGTGTAATGAGTGAAGACAAATGCTTTCAGTTTCCTGGTGTCTACTGATCTAATAGATAGTAATTGTCTAATAGTTAGTTGTCAAAAGGTTAGATATATCAGAACTCACAGAGCACAAACACAGTACAATTTTAAGGGGTTTCTGACTGAAGACATTGATGAAGACTCTGGGCCACATTGCTTTCTATTTCAGGGAAGAATGATGAAATCATACCTCCAGCTGTAGCCATCTTTTCCCCATCAAAGCAAGAGATCCAACAAAAGAGCAAGGCCACATTGGTATGTCTGGCCTCTGGTTTCTACCCTGATCACCTGAGTCTGGTCTGGAAGGTGAATAGTGCCACGAGGACAGAAGGAGTGGGGACAGATGAGTTTTCCACATGGAATGGGAGTACCTACTCATTGACCAGCCGACTGAGGATCTCAGCCCAGGAATGGTTCAACCCTTTGAATCGTTTTGAGTGTGTTGCCAATTTTTTTAAGAATGAAAAACTGGAATCGATACACAAATTCATCTATGGTGATGCTGGTGAGTAAAAAATGTGTATGACCATACATACAACTAGACCATACTACAAACTAGAAATCACAAATCAAAAGGGTGTGGGTTATGATGTGAAACACATCTATATACAACTTCTATACAGGGTGTTGTTGTGGCACAAATATATATGTAAATATGTAGGTATTTGCATATGTCTCTTCATATTCCTTGACCTCTCTATCTACATTATCATTATACATCTATAATTTTTCAAAAGTTTTTTCAACTTTTCACTGAGAAATCTCTGTATTATAGTAAAATATGTAGCATAGTATAATGAATCAAGCAGGATATTGTAAACAAAAAATTCTAAAATTTGTGTCGTGATTGCATTGAAGAGAAACAAGACTTTCAGTTCATTTTTGTCTTTCAGGTTGTGCACTCACAGAAGGTATGTCTGTCTTCTCACAGGCAAATATCTATATGTATTTTAATATCAGTTTTACTGATGCCAAGTACAAGGTGTTTTAGACTTCAACTACAAGAATAACTTGTACTTCCTCATCTACATGGTTTGTATATTAGATTTTTTAAAAAAAGAAAAAAATACTTTAGGAGGGTTGTATGTGCATGCTCTATGTAGCTGTGTTTTGGTTTCTTTAGCTCTTCTTTATGATTCCCTTTTGAAATAACAGAAGAAATTGTGGAACCTTCCGGTAGAGTGTAATTCGCTCTTTTTATCATCTCCTCCAGTCCTTAACACTGTCTTCTGTTGGGAAGCTGCTTGCTAAGCCATGAAAGAAAAAAATCATACCTACCTACGTGATTATAACATCAAGATTCAGAATCCTGCATTCTGAATATTTCTTAGTATCGAATTCAGAATATTGCTTATTACAAGTCACATTCCCCTCCGAACTGTGAGGACAGCCATATTAAAAATTATATTTATTTCCTTTATATTTTCTTGGTTTTCACCAACTTCTTTAATGCTTCAGGAATCTTAGCGCAGAATCAAAATCAGGCTCGTGTCTCAATACTACTTCAATTCCTTAAGAGTGAAAAATCTGTAAAAATAAAAGTCCTAGATACCATGTTATTCTGGGCTATATAAAACTTCCCTGATGTATCAGCAGTACTTGGAAGGCCACTGACAATAACGAGTGAAAAAAAAAATTGTATGTTGTGATTCAGCTTAACTGAGTTCCTAAGAGGGGATTCACATGAAAAGCCTAGTTTTTCAGTAGGTGTAGCAACAAAATGGTTAGATATTCCAAATCAGGACATACTTTCTTAGCATAAAGTCAATCTCTGTCTTTCCTAGACTCACTTGGTTCTTTGAATCACAGTGTTCTTTTCCCTCCCCTGCTATCTCATGTCAACAGAGCTATTAATTTTGCTCTAGTTCCTTTGTGTTGCTTAAAGATTTCAAGGGTTCTTGTTTGATTAAAGCTACGTTAGATCTAGTCTCTCGTGATGGTGATAATTCAATACACAATTGATGTTTGCTTTGCAGAGTCCTACATGCGGTATGGAAATTCTCTGAAGCTCACTTATCTCATTCTCTGTGGCAAAGCCTTGCTCTATGCAGTTTTGGTAAGCAGTCTGGTGTGGAAAACCAAGGTAGGCTTATATGCCACTTGAAAATTGAGCTTGCTCACTAGTACAAGTATCAGTGTATACAGTCTATTCTTGTCTGTGGGGTTGTGCTCCACGTGCTCTGACAGACTTTGTGCTGGCTAGTTTGAAAAATCAAAAGCAGTGAGTTTTTTATTATTGTTTTTCCAGAACACAAATAAAATCAGTGCAGTCTAGCAGAGCACTTCCTTCTCAAAATGCTCTTTAAACAGATGGATGAGAATTAAGGCCAACTTCTCTAGAAAGTAAGGAAGGGAAATATCAGATATGTAATACTTTTTTGTAAGCATTGAAAAGGGACTCATGCCTGCAGTGAAAGTAATAAGCAGGGTTTTTGAGGAGATACATGGGATAAATCTGAACAAGGATTTACAATGAACAATGGGATAAATCTGAACAAATGGGAGGAGTTTAACTAACTGCTAGGAAATACTTTTTATCAGTAAGTTTCTCATATGGCTGAAAGATATTCCCAGTGAGAGTAGTGGAAGCCTCAGCACTTCTTCCTTTAAAAGTAGGACGGGGAAATGTATTTGAAAAGTGACCTGAGTTGAGGGTGAGTATGAACACAATTTCAGCTATGTTTTTGTGCCCTTTTCAAGGATACTAGAGGAAGTAGGCTTGTACTTTACTGGATCACACTCATAGAATCACAGAATGGTTTGGGTCAGAGAGGACCTTTAAAGATCATCTGGTCCAACACTCCCACCACAAGCAGGGGCATCTTTCACTAGATCAGGTTGCTCAAAGCCCCATCCAACCTGACTTAGAACATTTGCAATGATGGGTCATTCACAGCTTCTCTGGGCAACCTGTTCCAATGTCTCACCACCCTCCTTGTAAAAATTTGTTCCTTATATCTAATCTAAAGCTACCCTGTATCAGTTTAAAACCATTGCCCCTAGTACTGTCACCACAGGCCTTGGTAAATGTCTCTTATCTTGTAAGCCCCCTTGTATATCAAACAGCTGCAAGAAGGTTTCCCCAGAGGCTTCTCTTCTCCAGGCTGAACAACCTCAACCCTCTCAGCCTTTCTTCATAGGAAAGGTGCCCATCCCTCTGATCATTTCTGTGGCCCTCCTCTGGACCTGCTCCAACAGATCCATGTCTCTCTTCTATGGGGAGCTCCACAGGTGGATGCAGTAGTCCAGATGGGGTCTCACCAGAGTGGAGTAGAAGGACAGAATCACCTCCCTCAACCTGCTGGCCACTCTTCTTTTGATGCAGCCCAGGATATGATTGGCTGTCTGGGCCGCAGGTGCACATGACTGGCTGACATACAATTTTTCATCCACCAGTATCCCCAAGTCCTTCTCCCCAGGGCTGCTGTCAAGCCATTCATCCTCCAGTCTGTACTGATCATGGTGATTGCCCCAAGCGAGGTGCATGACCTTGCACTTGGCCTTGTTGAAGTTTATGATGTTCACATGGGCCCACTCCTCAATCCTGTCCAGGTCTCTCTGGATGGCATCCCTTCCCTCAAGCATATCAACTGCACCACTCAGGTTGGTGTAATCTGCGAACTTGAGTGTGCACTCAATTTATCAATGACACATTGATGAAGACATTAAATGGTATTGGTCCCAGTATGGACCCTTGAGGGAAACCATTCGTTACTGGTTTCCACTTGGACATTGAGCCATTGACTGTAACTCTCTGGGCGTGGTCATCCAGCCAATTCCTTACCCATGTAATGGTCTATCCATCAAACCCATACCTCTCCAATTTAGGAACAAGAATGTTGTGGGGGACTGCATCAAAGGCCTTACAGAAGTCCAGGCAAATGACATCTGTAGCTTTTCCCTTGTCCACTGATGCAGTCACTCAATTATAGAAGGCCACCAGATTACTCATTTAACACAAAAAAGTTATGTGTAAAGATATTAGTTCTGTATGTAAGTAAATAATTTGTACAGGTTAAGACACTTCCTTGGTAAAAAAAAGGGGAGAAAGCATGGAGATACAACATGGTCATTTCTCTTAACCCTTTCAGGAGACAGAACAGTTTGAACACTGTTAGATATAATATATCTATACTGTTAGATATAATATATCTATATATAATATAATATATCTATATATAATATATCTATATATCTATATCTATAACCATATATCTAATATGGTTATATCTAATATGGTCTATTATTTCCTAGATTATTGTATTCATTCCCTTTGCTTGGATTTTTTGTTTGTTTTTTCTCTTTTGTTTTCAGTTAGGCTGGTGGCAAGTTGTATAGAAAATAAATGAAGAGTCATCTTCATCACATCAGCAGGAACAACGGAAATTATATTTTCTACCTTTCCGTAGCAAAGAATCTATGCCTCTGTCTAATAACTTCTGAATAATATTTCTTGGTGGTTCTCTGTCCCTCTCCTGTCCTTTCCGCTTTGTTGTAATCCCTGCTGGGTTTTCCATGTATTTTCGTATCATATTGTATCGTATGGTATAATATTTTTAAAACTAATACCTTAATGCTCAGAGGCTGACGACCCAGCTCCTTGAATTTGAAATAAAGTTTTCA
This sequence comes from Ardeotis arabs, assembly GCA_011801015.1. Taxonomy (NCBI): domain Eukaryota; kingdom Metazoa; phylum Chordata; class Aves; order Otidiformes; family Otididae; genus Ardeotis; species Ardeotis arabs. The sequence continues at coordinate 26,088 of JAAGAY010143460.1, forward strand.
TTTCTTTTCCATTCAAGAAGCATGAGTTGTTGTTTTTTAATTTGTTTTTTTTTTTTTACAGCAATAATGTCCTAGAACACAACTTTCAGTGATGTGTATTATCATATCAAACTTGCATTAAAGGACATTCACTGACAATGCTTATAGAAATGGCTTATCTGTTATGAGAATAGTAGAAGGCTCATCCAGTACTTACACTGTGTACCAAGAACTGGAGTGGGGCTGCAGGCTTCAGAGGCTTGCACACTCCAGTACCAGCGACTGGGAGAGTGAGCATCCAGGGCCAGCTAGCAAGCAGACTGCATGTCTAAGGCTATTTTGTGAGAGATCTATAGTGTGGGTCCCAGTGTGCATGTGGGAGGTAACTGGAGGACTGTGGAGTTCGGGGCCAGTTGATAGGTGGACTGAGTGTCTAAGGCCAGTTACTGGGATCCAGTGTGTGTTTGTGAGTATGCACGCGTGTGCAAAGGACTGCATGAGGTGGCAGCATCTGTGGGTGAGGTGGTCTGTACTAGAAAGCGGTGTGGGGCTGCAGGCCTCAGGGGCTTATACGTTCAGGTTTGTTAGTGCAATTTCTGTTTGCATATGTTTCTGTCTGCATTGATTTGTGTGGCTGGCTGTGTGTATTTTTGTACTATGTATGTGTTTGTATGCCTGTTGGGAATACACACTTAGCCTTGCTAGTGGGTGGACCTAAGGAAAGGGAGCTGCAGCAACCTTGCCATTATTGGGCTACTGGACTCAGTAATCCCAAATAAAATAGTTAGAACTTACCATTCACTTCTAGCCATCTTGGAGTATTTACTGTATCAACCAACCCATGCCTACTGCACAGCACTATTTAGATGGACAGTGTTGCATTTTGTAAGCATTAGGAACAATGGGCTTCCAATGTTTCATCCCAGCCTTGTCAATAGTTTTTGTGCCACAGCAGTTCAGAATCTGAACTCACCCTCCCAGTAAAAAAGTGTTTCCTTGTGTTCAGAGGGAACATTCTGGTTTCAGTTTGTCCCCATTGCCTCTGGGCTTGTCACTCGGCACCACTGAAAAGAGTCTGTCTCTGTCCTCTTTGTATCCTCTCTTCAACTATTTGTGCACATTGATAAGATTGCTGCAAGTCTTTTCCAGGCTGAACAGTTCCAGCTCTCTCAGCCTCTCCTCATACAAGACAATCCCTTAATCGTCTTTGTGGTCCTTTGCTGGATTCTCTCCAGTATGTCCACATCTCTCATACTGGGGAGCTCAGAGCTGGACACAGGACTCCAAATGTGGCCTCACCAGAGCTGAGTAGAGGGAAGAATCACCTCTTTCAACTTGCTGGCAACACTCTTTCTAATGCAGTCCAGGATACCATTAGCTTGCTTTGCCACAAGGCCACATTGCTGGCACATGGACTTAGGGTTCAGAGTCTATCCAAGATATAGGACCAAAGGCATGACTGGACACAAGCTACAATTTGTATATGAGGTGTCAATCGAGAAGACAAGCTACCTACAACATAGGTACAAGGACCATTGACAAAGAAGGATCAGAGACAGGGCACACAGGTACACCTACAAGGTACACCTACACCTACAACATAGATTAGGGAAGAATTGAAGGCCCAGGTCTAAGCTTAAATGGAGATTCTGAGCCAATGGGCAAAGGGTGGAGGTCCCCAGTGAGGGTGATCCAAGACATTAATGCCTGCAGGCACATTCAAGCCCTGACAGAAAGTATCATAGAGTGAAGCCTGCCTGAAAGTACCACTCAGACAGAATGAGATTTTGACTATATCTGTCCTGCTCTCGCTCATTAGGTGATTCCAGGATGTGCTGAGAAACAAAGCACAGATCACTTTTATTGGGGAGGGCTACCTGAGAGTTCTGGACTACATCCACCCAACTTTACATCCTTGTTACATACACAATGGGAGGCTAGAAGGTGATTGTCACCCAGGTAATAAATGCTAATTGGCTTTAGATAAGGGGAAAGTCAAAGACATCAGCCTGGTGTGGCATGACTAGGAAGGCCAATGTTGAGTATGACAGCTATCTACTTGAGACAAAATCTCCTCCAGACAAACACATTAATGAATATCCAATACTGTAGAAGACTGAGCCTAAGGTCCACATTAAAATCCAGATGACCAGCCTGGACTTAGACACCTCAGCCAGTTGGAGTGAGCGTCCTGTTCAGCTGAGTCCAGGGTGCTGGCCAGAGATGCACCGAGGGGCTTGCCTGATGTGTTCACTGTACAGAGCATGTGCGTGTGTGTGTGTGGGAGTCTGTGTGTGCACATGCCAGAAATCTTAAAATAGAAATTGCTGTCCACTCACTATACTCAGCCCACTTAGTAAATATATTCTAGATTCTATGCCACTGAGTGGTGTTTTCTTCTAGTGACTACCTCACCCCTAAATCACCCCATGACAGTTCTGCACTCTCCCTTGTTAGTGCACCTATGCTGTTTAGCCTCCTACTAGTATTTAGCATCTGTCTTATGTGCTCATGTCAGTGCCTCTCTAGTTTTCAGCCTATCACAGCTATCTCCCCTTCCTGTTTCTCATCAGATATAAATACAAGATTGGCTTGGTGAGTGGTACTGGGTCACAGGAGACAAACAACATAGTACAACTTTGCATACAGAGATATAGAAGCCCTTCTATCTTTCCAGATGTCTCTGCAATACAGAGGCATGCAACATAGCCAAGACCATCTATTTTCTGAAGTTCAGTATGTATAAGCACTGACTCATGCATTTTAAAAAGTTTGTCCTCAGCCACTGGTGGTGGAGCTGAAGGAAGCACTGGTTTTGTGCTTCCATTGTGGGAACACTGGTGAGACAATGATGCATTCTTTGGGAGATCTTGACAAAAAACTCCTTGAGAAGGGATAAACTTTAAAGCTTACTCTGAGATCATACTTCTGAGGAGTATGCCCAGCAAGAACAGGTGGACAAAATATAAAGAATTTTCTCCTCCTGATACCCAGAAGTCACCCTCATACAAAAATCATTTTGTCCTTTAATGAAATCCTGGCAGGATTCTTGTTTGTCTTCACATGGGAGGGTTTCTAGTCTAGACTTCATTGCAGATTGTGTGTGTAGTAAAAATATTTTGCACAGTCCACCACCATTTGAGATCTATTTCCACCATTACATGACAGTCTCAAGCAGGACATCCTCTGAACAGAAATCAGCAGGTTTGTGGTCATTAAAGAGCAGCTATATGCCAATCATATTGCTTCATGCAATGTCTTTCTTTTCACACATGTGGCCTTTAAAGATTGTCTGGTTGAGGGATGAGGAGAAATTAATACAAAACCGTCATAGGAAAAAATATTAATTTAAAGATGTTTACAAATTTTGTCTCCCAGGAAGACACATCTCCTTCTTGGATTTTTCACATGAGATGTTCATATTGCTCCCTCTCATTTTTGTTATGGGATGGGGTATATTGTGAGATAGCCTCTGTAGTATTGTGATACATATTCAGCAGTTTGGTCCTGGGACCCAGGTAGCAATACTAGGTAAGGAAAAGAGGCCTACACTTTTAACAAATACATGACACTGGATTTTTTTTAAGACAAAAAGAAATCTTTTGTATGAAAACTAGACAAGAGGGAATTCAGGGCAAATAGGTGCAGGATATGTGAGCTCCAGAAGGTCAACTCTAGCACAGCTTAGTGATGGCAGAAAGGGGAGAGATTCACAGTTTCTGCTTTTTTTTTTTCTTTTTTTTTTAATAGAAGGTGTCTCAGATTGAATTCTGAAACAACAACTGAGAACAGGACACAGACAAAGATGGAAAGACATACTTCCTAGATAGGCTAGATTCACTACATACAGTACCTCTTGGAGCAATATACTATTTCTTTCAGCATATTCTTCTACAAAAGCACAGTATTTTCTAACATAGATGAGAGCATAAAGGTCCCTTCCATTTGTGACCTCACAAAAGGTAAGATATAGCATACCATACAGGCTTTACGTGCGGTTGAGAGCTTCCAGTGGCAGAGAATTCAGGTACTTCTTCAAAATATTGTGCAAACTCACCACTGTACTTTGCCTAGGGCACCCAGCTGACAGTGCTTGGTAAGTTTCTGTAGGTATTTTTGTTTCTTACTGTAGAATATTAATTAATTACAGAATAAAATGCTGACACAACCAATAAAATGTGCTAAAGGGCTGATTTAGGAAACAGAGTTAAAATTTTTTATTATCTTGGCAAAAGGCAGCTGAGAGTAATTGTTAAATCCGTGCCTAACTGATGTAAAGGTGGAAAAGAGGTCTCTATTATTAAGCACATTCATAAATTAAGTATTTACCTGGATTCAGTGTGAGATCAGAAAAGCAGGACAAAACTACAAAGGATTCATCAATTTTACTATGATCCTGAACTTTAAAGCACTAGAGATAAGAGAGTGTTCTAGGAAAGTAACCACTACATGACTTCATTAGCCTTACAGTCTTTGCCTGGCATTCACTCTAGCAGAACCTTTCAGTATGACCAACATAGCTACTCTAATAATTTTGCATTCCTATTTAAAATAAGTACAAAAAAAATCGGGAGGGGGCAAAGCTTTAGAATATAGTCCATTATATTTGTCTATGTGATTGATGAGATGTCTTCCATTTCTGGTATCTGTCATTTGAGCAAATCCTCATACATCTCCTAATAAAAAATAGGATGATTTCTAGCCAAAATAGATGTGAAATTCAAAGGTGATAGAGAAGGGAACAGAACACTAGAGAAATGACACCCTTTCAGCAGAGGAATGGTAGCTGCTCTTTTTCTCACTGAGTTCTTACTTGAGATGAGCTCGGTGACAGCACCAGGCTCATTGTGGTAGCAAAGAAAAATTCAGTGAATAGATTAGAAGTCACCTGTCAGTTAATGCATTTGTTTGTTTGAAAAGGATCCGATGATAGATTTGAGGGGAACCTGGCATATCTTTTTTAATGTCATTATCAGAAAAAAGTACATCTTAGTGCTAGAGGACAGATTGGTATAATCCCATAAAATGGAGTAATTTTTCCTGCTCTGTGCTTTTCACTTCTTTAACCTCCTCAAAACACTTCAGAACAGGAAAAATTATCATTTTGAATAAAGAGATTACAACTACTACTTACGTAGTCTTGTGGTTGTTTCAAACAAAACAGAGAACTGTTTTTTCAGACTGCTTTTTGCAAAAATGCCTTTATGGATCTCAAATTTACAAGGTGTGAACAAAAGGAGCACTTTTTGATATCCTCAACTAAACAATGTAATGTCTCCCAATAGTTCACATAATGTTTTAGCATTTGCTTCCCCACTAAGGGAGGAAATTTGAGTTGATTTCTCCTTTACACAAACTCAGACAAAACAGAATAACAATCTCAGCCATTTGGACTTGTATCTGCAAGATTTTAGCAATTTTAGCAATAACATTTAGCTGTGCTTACACAGAGCCACTACAGTTCAGAGGAGAGACTGAGCTGACTGTTATAATTAAGAAAATGTTGTTTATAAAGTATGTTTGAAATAAAACATAGGAAACCCAAAAAGAAGCTCAGCATGAGCCAGCAACCTACGCTTGCAGCCCAGAAAGCCAACCACATCCTGGGCTGCATCAAAAGAAACAGGGCCGGCAGGTTGAGGGAGGGGATTCTCCCCCTCTACTCCACTCTTGTGAAACCCCATCTGGAGTACTGCATCCAGCTCTGGAGCCCCCAACATAAGAAGGACATGGACCTGCTGAAGCAAGTCCAGAGGAGGGCCACAAAGACGATCAGAGAGCTGGAGCACCTCTCCTATGAGGCCAGGCTGAGAGAGTTGGGGCTGTTCAGCCTGGAGAAAAAAAGGCTCCAAGGAGACCTAATAGTGGCCTTCCAGTACCTAAAGGGGGCCTACAGGAAAGATGGGGAGAAATTCTTTAGCAGACCCTGTTGTGATAGGATGAGGAGTAATGCTTTTAAAACAGGAGGTAGATTCAGGCTAGATATAAAAAAACCAAATTTTATGGTGAGGATGGTAAAACACTGGAACAGGTTGCCCAGAGAGGTGGTTGATGCCCCATCCCTGGAAACATTCAAGGTCAGGTTTGACGGGACTCTGAGCAACCTCATCCAGTTGAAGATGTCCCTGCTCCTTGCAGGGGCATTGGACTAGATGACCTTGAAAAGTCCCATCCAACCCAACCTGTTCTGTGATTCTATGATTCTATTATTTCAATTATTTCTTTTTATACGTATATTTTCTATTTTAGTCAAGTGAAGTTTAAGTTACTCTGTGTATAAGTGAGAGAGGTGATCAGTGTTACAGTTGCAATTGTTATTTTCATAAATAATTTTTGCCACATTTGCCCTGATCATTGCAAAAGACTCTCTAGGTCATTTTTGCTTTTGCAAGATTCAAGGAAACAGACAAAGATACAGAAGATGCAGAAAAAAAAAAAAACGAAGAGAAACACAAACAGGATATGAGTCGGGGAGCCCGTAGAAGAAAGAAGATGATGTTTTGATTCTTGAAGTAAAAATCATAAGCTGGAGATAACTGCAGATCAAGGTGCTAACACCGAATTCAGGAACTGAAAGATAGTTGAAGGGACAAATTAAGAGCTCTAATTATGTATTTTATGAGGAGGAGGAGGATTGATGGCAAGGGACTGCTGTCTGAAAATCCAAGCAAAGGAGTAATATACTTGTGAAATAGCATTTGAAACAAAATGACTAAAGGATATAATCTGAAGTGAAGAAAGCAAAAAAGGTTGGTGAGCAAGTTCTGTGCCAAGTGTGACATGGATTAGGGGACAATTACCTGTTGGCACAAGCTAGGTGTCTGAGAAGACACAATAAACAGATCCCCACTTTTCCCAGTTGGTGAACTCCTATGTCCAAAATTTCCTAGAACACAGAAGATGGGGAGAGTAGAGAGGAAAGAGAGGAGCTGATGGAGGCTTCTTTGTCCTTGACCCTTCAAAATCTTAAAACAGTTATAACAGATATGTACTGTTTTCTTCTGTCTCTCAACTTCAGAGAACAGGCCTCAGTCATTACACTGAGTGGTACGTAGAGGCTGACAGCAAAACTGAGTACACCTGTCAATTCTCTTTCACCCTCCTCAACAAATGTTTTGTTAGCACATGCCAGAGGTACTGATCTTCCTGTGGGAGCAAGCATTCGCATATCTGAAGCAATATCTCCCAAGAAATGTGTACAGTAGGAATTTTTCTAGTGGCTATGATAAAACTTTACCTTGAAAAGGACATCTAGTTTTAAGTCCTTCATCACTTGAAGCAGGCAGAACATTAATTATGGGAGAGGAGAAAACAGATTTTGTGGGTTAAGCACATGATCATTTTACGAATTATAGGAAGGAGGGTGCTTGGGTAAGGGATTTCCAATCACGTGATTCAAAATTCTGCAGATTTAAGTAAGGCATAAGGGCAAATATCAGGCTGTGTGATTATACTTCAGTCTGCTGAACTGTGAAATGTTAGGCTATATGATGGCAAGTGGCCTAAAAAAAAAGAAAAGTCATTGTATGAGACACTTAACAGTCGGGGTTTTGCTAAATGCCATGCCTAAAAGTAGTATTTGTAGCTCATGGGAAGAGGATGCCTAACATCAAAACAGATTAAATAAGAGTATTTTTTTTTTGTTAAGCTTGAAAGAAAAGGAAGTAAAGAGAGTGAAGGACTACACAGGAAGGATGAACAGGATCTTCCCTGTGGTCCAGGTATTTCAATGCTGTAGACATTACCTAAGTGAAGTAGCATACTGCATCTCCAGGGGCTACTACAGCTCTTTTAGGTGTGGCAGATCTTTCAGGAGTGGCTTTTCTGGTTATGGTAGATTAGAAAATAAAATTTTTGTGCCAATAAGGAGGAGGAAGAGAGAACAAGCTCCTCAGACAATTTTTATATGAAGGTCAGCAGTAATACTGTATTTTGAAAAAGCAGCATCGCTCACTGTTCTAGGTAAGCAAAAAAAGTACAGTGGAAGGATTTCAGTCAGCAGAGCTTCATTAAGAAGGCTAAAGATGGTGTTTCAGGGAAGACAGGTCAAGAAATAGGGAGACAGTAGGGACTATGAAGAAGAAGGGAACAAATTAACCAATTGAATTACTGTTATTAAATTTGCCCTGTGAATGTTTGTGCTCACATATAGATTTTCAAAGTGGTTATGGTGGAGCTTGGTCAAAGTAAATGGGGGAGAAACTTGGTGACAGGTGTTCCGAAGCAGACAAACTATGTTTTGGAGGAGTGACAAAACTAAACAGTTCTATGTAAGAAACAAATATGGCAAATATCAGAGAGTTCCTTTAAGATTCTGGAATAAAAGGAAAGGGAATTTTTTATGGGACCTAAATCAGTAGAATCTGATGATCTTCACTGGGATTCTCTAGAAGACAGAGAGAAAAGAGCCAGGCAGCACATGTTTAAGAACAGGTAAGCAGACAGCAATTGTGGTGACAAAGTGCATTTGTGCATGAGGGAACAAACCTACTATGGTCTGGCTCTGGTGAAAATTGATATATTGCTGAAGAAAACCAGGTTGCAGTTGTAGACAGTGTAATATCATCTATGCATTTCCTAATTGATAGCATTTATGCTTTCAGAAGGTAGGATCCAGATACCATTTTAAGGGAAAGAGAAATGACCTGCATATCCAACTACATGAAAACTGGGAAAATGCCATTTTTCTCAAGTTAGGTGCAGGCAACCTAGTGTGACTCTGAACTATAACACTGGATTCAGGAAGCAAAAGCAGAAAACCAAATGTTAACATGCTAGTTTCATTGAAATGAGTGATAAAGCTTCCATCAATTTCATTAGAATCAAAATTTCACCCTCCATTTTCAGTGTGGTTTCTTATGCACTGTTTGGAGTCATTAAAATTATTTTTACCATGACATCTCTAAGCTGTCTATCATGCTGTCTGGCTATTCAGATTTCAGATGTATACATTGGATTCCTAGCAGACAGATGGGCAGATGCTAATTTTCAAAAGTGTTTTGTATGGGATGTTTGTGATGGAGCTGATGCTTAGATCCAAGGAGAGGAATAGAGTTCTCGTCTGTACACATTTGTCCTAACTCTTTGTAACCGTACAGGAGACCACTTTTGACAAATTTATGCCTTAAAGTTCATATTTATATAAATCCATCTTTCTACAATTATATGGTGTGTCTCATAATTTTCAAGACAACAAGCTAGGGAGAATGAAGGGGAGGATTTTAGACAAAAAAAGAGAACAAGAACTCCAGGGAGATATTGCACAACACAATGAATGAAGTATTATCAAAATGTGTGATCTTTTTTTAAGAAAAGAGTAAAAAGGAACATTAGGAAGAATAAGAAAATAAGAACAATAAGAAAGACCAAGAAAAACAAAGGAAGAAAGAAAAAAAGGATGCAACTCAGAAAAAGGGAAGAGAATCCGATCGGTGGGGGAGGAGGAAGGAGAACCAGAGGGTGTTTGTTTAAAGCTGTGTTTGTGGGCACCATTTCTGTGCAGCATAAACTGTAAAACCAAGGGATTACTAATTCTGGAGAGTGTTTCTGGAGATCTTTCATATACTTTGCATCTCATTCAGCTATTACCTTATGGGACAAGTTAAACAATTGGTAAGTCAGAGGCAGCTCACTCAGAAATAAATGGAGAACAGTCATAGATGTACCCTAAATAGAGGTAGGAATAACACAGGCCAAGACAGAAGAGTGCTTGTGGAGCTTTGGAAACAGAACATCTGGGAACACAACAGCAAGGCAGAAAGAGTAGGAGCCATAGAGTGGAGACCCTGAAGGGAGCTTCTGTATAGCACAGCCAGTCTTCAACAAAAGGGGGAAATATCTCTGAAGGTCTTAGCAGAAAATGGTACCTCAGAATGAGAGCACGTAACATACCAAAATGTGCTTGAAAATATCTCTTTACAGGAACAGCAGTTGAAGTTTAGCCAAAACAGGATGTGGGTTGACATTTACTCAAAAAAACATTTTGATAACGGATCAGCCTCTCTTACCACAACATCACCCCAGCCTCTCAGGATGAGGTACAGAGTGCAGCTCTCCATATTCACCATATCACAGTTGGACAGAAATAGTGACACATATAGGCCTTATGAAAGCTGGTGGGTTTTTTGTCTCATGTTATCGCAAAATCTTCTTGTTATTGAAGTCTGCATATGGGTTTTGCATGCACAGCTGCTGTTTCTGTTGTGCAACAGAAAAACCGAAAGACTTGTGGGGTTTCAGGAGTTGCTGACCTGCTTTTTACTATTTTTTTTAAAAAAAAAACAAACTAAACCACACTTTTTCTAGGTATCTCAAAAGAGCAAAACAAAATTATAAATACCATATACTTGTAGAAAGTTTTGATGGGAGGGGACATGTGGAGATCTCTCAATCCAAATTCCTGTTCAAAACAGGGCCAACTCCAAAGATAGATCATGTTGCTCGGAACTTTGTCCATGTGATTTCTGAATATCTTCAAGGACAGAGATTTGACAAGCTCTCTATTCCAGTGCTGAAGCACCCTCAAGAGGAAGCATTTTTTTTTTAATGTCTAATCAGAGTTATCTTGCTGCAGCTTGTTCCCACTGGCTTCCACTGTGCCCCTCTAAGACTCCAACTCTGCTTAGGCAGTTGGAGTCATACAAATAGACATCCTTTAGCCTGCTCCTCTCAAAGATGAACAAAATCAATTCCCTCAGCCTCTCCTCCCATGTTTCTGGTCCAGTCTCCTGATCATCTTAGTGACTCTCTGCTGGACTATCTACAATTTGTTGGTATCTCTTTTGTACTGGGGCTAGGACAGGGTGAGGGTGTGTATGGACAACAGAGGTAGTATTCCAAATATACCCTCACAAGTGCTTCAACATGCTAACTGCACGCTTGCTAATGCAAAGAAAAATGTAATTAGCCTTCATTACTGAAAAGGCTTGCTGCTTACTCATGTTCAATTGCTTTTCTGCAAAGCTGCTCCCTAGCCAATCAGTTGACATTTAAATGACTCGGATAAAGATTTTTCACCTTTTCCCAAGGGTATGTGCCTGTAATCAAATAACTCCTTTCCCAAGGAAGAAATGTTGTGTAATAACCCAAACTAATATGTTCCCAGTAAGTTCAGTATGCTTATCCTGCATATGTGGTAGCATAGATACTCCTTTACCCTACAGCATTTACAATATCATAGAATCATAGAATCATAGAATGGTTAGTGTTGGAAGGGACCTTCAAAGGTCATCTAGTCCAACCCCCAATATATAATATAATTTGACATAATTCAGATTGGGATAAGGATAAGCTCAGAATGCAGATGCTATGTCTGTAATTATGGAATGGTCCCATTCTACATCCTTTCCAAAACCCTCTGTCTGAAAACAGATTATTATTCTTATTTATCTCAGAACTAGCAAAGTATGCAGGTGGCTTTTACACATCATAAGGACTTTGCTTAGTACTTTCTTGCTGTAGGACAATTTAGGACAATTTGTTATAGTATCATAATGGAATGCTTACACCAAAGAGTACCTCATGCTATGACTAATTCCACTGCATCAATGACATTATCTGAGTGAATGGTGGTGCTGGAAAGACACTGGTAAGTCTTTGCGTGTGAGACACAAGACTCTTCATGCCAAGTCTGAAATATTCCATCAGGGAAAGATTATGTAGTAACTAAAATTACATTCACCTCCTACTTGTTCATCACTCTACATTTTTGTCTTCAAAATATGGATGCTCTTTGGAGCAGTGTTCATGTTAGGGCTTAGCTTAAAGTCAGAGATAACTACAAGATGTTGAGTTAGGAACATCACAAAGTTGCCTCAGAGGAAAAAAACACCTCAGAACTCATCTATAGAAATAAGGAATAAATCAGATTAATATATAGACTGAGTTGCTCTTATTAGTCTGTGAGAAAAGTATAAAGAGATAGATGTGACACACTTAGTGGCCTGTGCTTCACTATGTAGGCAGCCAACTGGATAGTCAGAACAACTTCTGAATAAATAGAAATCCACATGTTCTTTTTCTTGAATGTGAATTCATTCTAAGTTGCATACTACATTGTACTATCTCCTTTTCTTCTTTATATCCTCCATACACATGTAACTTTTCAGAACTATGTCTATGCACTTGCAGACCATGGTAATGGCTGTTCTTTTGTCATTTTACTCCAATCTGTGGCATATTAGTTGTTTATTTTCTATTCTTATATCATCTTTTGTTGAGGGTCCTTCTCAATACTGTTGACAATCCTAATTCTACAGGTTTCTTGTGATTAGGGTAACCTTTCCAAGCACAGTGAAAAGCATTGTGGCTTTCATGGCTTGGTAATATTCTGAGAGGAATGAGAGTGCACATACAAGTCATTCTCTCTAAAGTATTTCAGACTTAAACATATATATTTCAAGTAACTGTTCTATGTCAGGGAAGAAAATGGCTTAGGGGACAATAATTTGTGGCTGTGTAGATTGCAGTTTCCACTTCCTTTATTTTATGTCTGCATTTGATTAACAATCTTTATTGATTGTTCTGATGAGACATAGAATAAATGGCTGATCAGAAAGAGGAGTTCAGCAATTAATCTGCACTTCAAAGACCTATTCTGCCTCTCTTGTTCCAACTCCTCGGCAACACCTGGTTTGTCAATAGGGCTACATACCCTTTTCCTGTGCTGAGAACGGCTCCCTTCTGAGGGAAGGTGCTGGAAAGGAGAGAAGTTTATGTAAAGAAAGCAAGTGACTTTGAAGTGTTGTGTCCAAACTGCTGGCGCAGAAATAGACAGCTGAATGGTTCATCTTCACAGATAAAATATTCAAATAGAAGTCTGCGAGGTTTAACCGGTTAGCTTTGTATTCAGAGTAAATGCTAGCCTCTGGCTCCTGATTTGCACCAACGGAATAAAAGAGCAATTCCAGACCTTTCCCTGGCTGCTGCAGATACCAGTACATATTATTGTGATTATCATTTTGACTGCATGTTAGAGTAGCATTCTCATCTTCTTTCACTACAAGACTTGAGGTTTGGGTGATTTTAGCTCCTATAAGACAAAGCAAAACAAAAACACAGTGAAACAAGTAAGCTACATTCTCCCAGAGAAGAGCAGATATTATGGCTCTATTGATGCCTTACTTGCTCCAAAGAAGCACATGGCCACACACCAAGCCGTCCACATCCTCATTTCTCTCTCAGTAGTCAGTGAGCATGCCCCTATAAGGGACTGATATAGCTTCATTTCACATGTCTCTCTTAAACCAATAGCAGTGATCTCTGTAAAAGCTAAATCTATGTTGAAAACCAAGTTCCTTCCTGTAAGAAATTTCAAGCAAACACTTTTTTTTTGTTGGAGTCTATCTGTTGAAAGAACGCAGAAAGTTTCAGACTGACTCAGGTGGAAGTTTTTCTTACCCTATCAGACAGGATGTTGTCCTATGTGACAATTGTCTTTTTATTTATCCTTGTATGTTTTTTACCTTTTGATAATTTGTTTCCAGAATACAAGAGAAAACGTTTAGTATAACCAAGCAAAGCATTTTTTTTTGTATTCACGACTGCTGAAATTTTTCTTTCTGGAAAAAGAGCAAATACAATACATACGCTCAGAGCTTAATTCTTTTTCTTCCTTCACCTGTCAGAGACAGCATTCACAATCTTGTCTTGGGAACAGCTTTATAAGGGACCCTGTTGTAGCTTTAGCACACACCAAAAGTGAAGGAAGCTTGGAATCATAGAATGGTTTCGGTTGGAAAGGACCTTTAAAGGTCATCTAGTCCAACTCCCCTGCAAGGAGCAGGGACATCTTCCACTAGATCAGGTTGCTCAGAGTCCCATCCAACCTGGCCTTGAATGTTTCCAGGGATGGGGCATCTACCACCTCTCTGGGCAAGCTGTTCCAATGTTCCACCACCCTCATTGTAAAAAATTTTTTTTTTACTTACAACTTGGGTTGCTCCTGAGGCAGACTTCTAACTATGTCTTTTCCCTTACTTGCCCCAGCAGTACCTGTACTAATTATAAATGCAACTTCCAGATTCAAGCTGATATCACTGGCTCTGACACAATCTTTTAACCTGTGTTAAGACGACTGATCACTGTCCTACCATGGTATTTTGGATGCACAGCAGGAACCATCACAGTAGTCATATTTGCCATTCATAGCTTTGAAATTAGGCCCCGGAGACCAATGCCAAAGTCAAAGAACCTAAGATCTGCGCTACTGAAACTAGTCTTTCATTTTTTTTAAGTGAAAGGACACCATCTAGTGGAACGAGTTAGTGTTTACAGTGATCCTTACGGGTTGTATTTCCCACAGTTCTCTATTTTTGCATTGAAAGAACTGCATGGAAAGGGGACTGTAACTAATGTACCAGAGATGTGTATGTCTGTCATTTAACTGATGACTGAGAAATGCCGAATTGAAAGTGTTGACTGAGAAATACACAAGTTCTTTACCTGTAGGAGCGTCGTAGTTCAGCCCCGATCAGGACCAGACTACACAGTCTCTCTCTCACTCCCCCCACCCTCCGAGAGAATAGGGGGAGATAATATAAGAAAAAAAAAAAGACTTGAGGTTTGAGATAAGGACAGGGAGAAATCCTTAAAGTTACCATCACGGGCAAAACCAGATTCGACTTGGGGGAAAACTATTCATTTATGACTAAAAACAGCAGGATAATGAGACAGGGAACAAGATACCCCCCCCCCCCC
>JAAGAY010143461.1:0-126788 GCA_011801015.1 Ardeotis arabs
TCTTGATGCAGCCCAGGATGCGGTTGGCCTTCTGGGCCACAAGGGTGCATTGCCAGCTCATGTTGAGCTTCTCGTCCACCAGCACTCCCAAGTCCTTCTCCTCAGGACTGGTCTCCATCCATTCTCCGCCCAGCCTCTATTTGTGCCTGGGATTGCCACGACCCAGGTGCAGGACCTTGCACTTGGCCTGGTTGAACTTCATGAGTTTGGCACGGGCCCCCGTTGCTGAGGGTGCACTCTATCCTACTGTCCATGTTGCCGACAAAGATGTTGAACAGGGCCGGGCCCAATACTAACCCCTGAGGGACGCCACTCGTGACTGGTCTCCACTTGGACATCGAGCCGTTATGTCCATTAAGCCGTTACTGCATTTGTCTTTGATGAAGAAAGGGGACACAGTCCTACTCCCTCAGAAATACTGTACAACAGATACAATGTGTGGGAAAAGAGAAACACAATATGTGGGTCTCTAACACTTGGACATTTTCTTCTCCATGGAAGACATTAGAAGCAGCAGATATTTGATTATTCAACACAGTAATAAAAAAGCATGTTAAGATAGGTGGGAAGGTTCCAAACTTTAGAAGAAAATGCAGCTGATAAAAACTGAGGTGTGCAATAATATGTAGTAAGTCAATTTCTCCTTCCAGCCATGTGCATATTTACTTAAACTAGAGTTTTTAGGGAAAATCTTGCTAGCTGTTCTCCCTGAAATCCCATTAACCTCATGGTCAGCAAGGATGGAGGTTCTAAGCTATACTTTGCCTGACTTGGAATCACAACCTCCTGAATTAAGCAAGTGCTTGACTAGTCATAGGTTTGGGTACTCTCTTATCTTGGCAAAAAAAAATGCCTGCTAGCCTACAAAGATCTTCCCTGACAAAGCCTTCATCAACATCAGTCTATTACAGTAAAAATATTGAATTTTTACAAATCTGCATTTTCTGAAGTAAAGTAAAAGATTAATGTCCATTGAAAGAATTCCCAGATTAATTTACATGGCTCAGATTAAGCAGGCAGTTTTTGTAACCTTTGGTGTTAGTTCCCCTAAAGGGCAAACCAAGGACTGACTTTATTCTGGGAATAAGTCTACTTCATAAAAACATATAACTTTTACAGTCACTTTTTAATTTAAGTGATTGTTAAATTATGAATTTTCATTGCGATTCTATTAAAATTCTATTAAAAAATCCCTCAGGCATATATGCAGTAACTGAAATACTGGTATTAATATTTGACTTATGATTCTAAAGTTAAATTTAATTACTAAAATTCCTTTTTCTATCAGCTTCAAGCATTTAAGCAGGATCTTGATGAAATTTTAATTTGTAATGTATTGTAAGGACTAATGTTTAGACTAATTAAATTTTATTAGTGCCAGGATATGAAATTAATTTAAAATGAAGATGGGTTCCTTTTTCTAGTATGTCTAATGTTTATTAAAGGTAAATGTTATTAAAGTTATTTGAATTGCCTAAGCTGGACAGAAGATGCCCACTGTTGACTTGAAATATCACTACTTCTCATGTTGTTATTTTTTGTATAAGATCATGAAAGGACAAGTATTCTGTTACATTGACTGGGAATTTTGGTGTATAGACTACCATGATTTTGAAAGTACAGAGGCAAGTAGAAATAATGAACCTTTAGGGTTCACACTCAAATAGTGAATATCATTCCTTTCAGGCATCTTTGAAGAATTATATTCAATAAATTATTCTAGCTTTTCCTCTTGACTTCCTAATGAATTTCAATTATTGCACACAGAGAGGAACTGGAGAGTGAGACAACAATGAATGAGTAGGCTAGTCCTGCTAGGGAGTCAAAAAAAGGGGAAGAAAAGATGACCGCTACTTCTAAAATATTTTGGTAACAGGAAGGAAAGTGACAAAGAGCAGTTATTCAAAAGTGGATGGCAGAAGAGATGTCACTAAATCTGACGTCTGAAATAAACTTAATTTCCTGGAAGAATTAAGGAAAGTTATTTCTTTTCATTCCTTTCTGTACTAACAGAGAGATTGTGGATATTGATTGGATGTTAGTGATAGAGTTTTTGGGAGTATTTGCCTACTTCTGATTAAAACTGTTAATTAAAGTTTCTAACATACTTTATTATGCTTAAAAGTGGTATAAATGTTGAGCTACATGACAACCATGAAAGTATGGCTTCTCAAGAAAGCTCTACTACATTTTTTTTTTTTTGTCTTTAGCTGGTCATAACATTCTTCATATTGTAGCACTAAGCACCGAGGCTTAGTCTTCTAAAGAGTATCCTTGTTGTACATTACTATCACTACACAGTTTCCACATTGGAGTTATCTCCTATCTGATTGACTCAATGTACAGTCAGTAGAATGCCATCTGTCTTAATCATATGAACCCTCTATTTATTTAAACCTCTCACTTGAAAAACTAAGATCTTAACCTATAGGTTAATTTTTGTTTATCTTATGTTTCATATAAGCACTATCATCTCATTATTGCTTAGACTTGTTTTCTCTGGTCCAGCATTCATCACTATTTACCAGAATCAGATAAAAAATACCACCATAGTCTGCCATTTGATTAACGAGGATTGAAACATTTATTGGGTTTTATGAATGACAGTGCTCCATTTGTCGGTAGCATTTATTCTCCAGCCTGTATCTACTAAATAAAAATCTCTTTAAAATGATCCAGTCCTCTGTAGAGTTTGTTATCCTAATAACTAAATTGACATCTCTATCCATATCCAGTTCCTGTCTCAGGAGTCTAGAGTAGTATCTCAGTATAATCTGAGCAGAACCTCATTTACACTTCTCTCTAACAAGATTCATTTAAGCCATGCTTTGATCTTTCCTTAAAATCTGTATTTTACAATGTTGCTTTGCCAACTCCAAAGTCATTTTTTTTCTGAGGAATACCTACCTGTGTTAAATTGCAGCTGCCATTTCTTCACATCCCTATTACCTCTATGATATTTATTTACATCTTTTATCAACAGGTCAAGCTCCATTGTTATACTATGTTCACACCTTACTTATTAAAGCATTCTTTTCAAACTTCCTTCATTTAAAGTGCATCTTATCAATCATGTCAGGTTCAGTTCAGTAACATTACTTCCCAAGCACCTAGCAGACTGCATCTGCTCAAGAGAGACATTTTTCATTTTTTTTTTGTGCAAGTTAGTCAAGTATCCCTCAATCTTCCACACAAATATCTTTCCATTCTGATTTGCTGTGATAGTGGTACATTCCTCTTTCTGATTTTTTCAGTTGCCAGGAGCTGCAGCTGACCTCTCCCTGTGGTCCTTCTCACTTCCTGTACTCAAATCCACAGATAGTTGTCTGTAGTTGAAGCCTGTTTACTTCTGCAAAGCACTTCAAAACTTAGTTTTCTTGCTTTGCTTTTGCTTCATGGTTTCTACTTTTAGTCCACAGCTAATTCACTAATGAAATCATAGCAATGTTATTGTCTATGCAGCATTATCAGCTGTAGGCAGCTTACACAACTTCTTTTGAAGTATAGTTGATTTGGTGACCAATGCTGTCTTAAAGAATTCCAGTCAATATATAGCAATATCAGCAACAGTAATAGTAATTTGTTCCAGTACGAATCTGAACTCAAACAAATCAAGGGTATGCTGGTAGTTCACCCATAAATTAGAAACTGCTGATATAAAGCTCATAAATTGATCTTTGTTGAAATGCAGCATCATTTTGAACTACTAGGAAGAACTTTTTTTCCTCCTGCCCTCACATATGAAACAAATTAAATTATGAGAATTTTTTATAAGAAATGTAATTTCACTTAATTCAAGACGCTGAAAACTATTTCTTCAGTGAGTTTCCAGAAGTAAGTGTGAAAAAAATTTCTTAAAGCTTATTCCATGAGCATGTCAACAGGTGAATGCCAATAAAACAGTATACATTAAAAAATGTGAAGGCTGATGAGGTAGAAGTTAACTTTTCTTATATCTAGTAATCAACTGTATATTTCACTGTATAAACAGTGATCTATTTTCATATTTAACTGATTTCTCATTGAAAAAAACCTATCATAAAAAGTCCTGCAACACATTCCAGGTTCTTTTCCCTTGCAAAAGTGAGAAAGGATCACGCTCTGTGTGAGATTTGGATGATAGAAAGCTAACTTTTTCTAACTTTTCTATATGGGGAGATATTTTTCTTGTATTATCTTCCTGGCTGTGCCAGGCCGAGAAAGACAGAGAGAGATACACTGACAAAGAGAGGCAGAGTTTTGAACATGTGGTTTGACATACACCACTCCCCTTACCTGCTCCAGATACATTGACATGAGGGGACAGGGAACTCACCCAAGCAAAACTGTGAGAAAATGTTGACAGCTCAAATAATTACCACAGTAGGTTTCCTATGAGCCTCTTCAGTACTGCTGCTGTGTATCTGCATTGCTTCTGATTACTGCTGAGTGAACTCCTACTTCCGTTATGCCCCACCATCCAGCCCCCACTCCGTTTTCTGCTTTTGACTGATTACAAAGTGGTACTCATTATTACTGAGATTGCAGAAGCTCAGGTCAATTACGTGTATGCAAAGTAGTTACGTACCGTAGATCCAAGACAGGGTTTCCTTTCTTATTTGGTTGTCTTCAAAGGGCAACCTTATCATCATTAAGCAGTGTGGTGTCCCAGCACTTCGTTTCTGGAGTATTTCAGATTTCTTCTCTTGGTAGAAGGGGTTCAGGGGAGTGAGGGAAACCTAAGTCCAGGAAACAACTTATTCCTTATTTGTATGCTGCCTGCATTTCTTTCATGACACCCGCACTCTTACAGTCTGTTTTATGCAAGACTGATGAAGGTCCCTGGGAGAGGAGTGACTGATCTCCAGTGTAACATCACCACAAACAGTATTTCACACACATTAACGCTGAAATGTGTCAGGACTAGGGATACGATTTGTACCATGTATTTTAGCCTTAGACACGGTGAAACATAAGGAGATTGAAAATTTAGCTGGAGGAGCTGCATAAATGGGATGGGACTTTGGTTTTGTGAAGAATAAGAAATAACTTTAGGAGAAATAGAGTCTATACAGATAAGAAGTGTCCTCACAGAAGGAACAACTAGAATTGGGAAGGAATTTAGAGCATGGAGGGACTGCCAGTAGGAGGGAAGAGGATTAAGAACACAGAAAAAATAAAAATATACTTGAGAAAAAACAAAGGACTATTATGAAAATAGATACAGTGAAGGAACAAGTAAAGTGTTGGCAGTGGAACCTGACGAGCAGCCTAAATTTCAGATTTTTTTAAATAGGAATATGAAGAAAGATAAAATCAAAGTAGTTACAGCCTATATAGGCTAAAGTGAAGAAAAAAGCGGACAAGTGCGTTTGGAGATATTTAACTGTATGGATACCTAGTAAATAATCTTCTGATTTGTAATGACAGATAATTAATATAATTTACACCAATATAGCTATCAATGGACTTCTATGAAATTGACTGAATGGAACTGAGATGTTTTGCTAAAGGGAAAATGAATAACAGACTAAAATGAAGCAGTATGTCACTGAGACAGAAAGTCATTAATGGACCAAGTGGGAACAACAGGTATATTTTATGTTTAGTGTCAACAACAGGTATATTTTATGTTTAGTGTCAACAGATGTTTTCAAAAGATATTAGGAACTGATACATCTGAAGAAACATGTGCTTTATTTCTTAAAAATAAGAAGCCTTTGTGGCCTTTGTAGCAAGAAGCTGAGCAAAATGAGAAATAATGGCTTAGTTAGAGTAGCCTAGAAAATGTTACATGTTATTGAATCTTATATCTTTATTGTTAGGGGCAACTCTATTTTTAAATTGTAGAAGTGAATAGGTGGCCTGACAGAATTTTTAACTCATGCCGTGAAGTTGAGTTTTCAAAAAAAAAACCCTGGACACACTACATTCTCTCAAATTTATTATTTAAATTCAGTCCTGTCTTAAAGCAAAACAAAACTGAATTACTTTGCTTGTTATCTTATAGAAAATAACATACTAGAATTGAATGTAACTATCATAAATCACAAGAATTAAATTTGACTACAAAGGTTTGGAGTACAATATGCATGACAAATAAAATTACAAAACAACCACTTTCAGCCAATAGGCTGTAGTTTGATTAACTACTGTAAGTCAATAGGGTGCTCTTTGCCTTCTCTGCTAATAGTAAGAACCGACTATTCTTAGTTTAAGTGGCTCTGCTGATTGTTCCTCTGTGTTCGACTCTTTCATAAAGACACATATTGTAGGAAGGCTAATGATTAATGTTGCTTGATATACCAAAAATATTTCAGTTTAGGGAAAATTAAATAAGCAAATGTAAACTGACTAGAGCAACTAAGATTTATTTGATTATCTCTACAATGTTTTTACAAAGCAAGAGTCTTAATAAGCTCATAATTTTAAATCCTTCCTCACCACTCTTTAGAATCATTTCATGTATTTTGAATTTATTTTAAAGGCAAGCATATCAGGCATAGAAAATGTACAACAGTATTGGATCCTTACATACTATAGGTACAGAAGAGCACAGTATTCATCAGTCACAAATCCCACCTATTCATCCATTTCCAGATAGCTTATATTACCTGCATTAGAGGAACTTGTTGTAAGTTACTTGTTGTAACTTAGAGAGAGCTAAGAGTAGGCACACACATTTTTAATAAGAGCACGAACCATTAAAAGTAGCTTTTCTACAAAAATTCTGCATAGAATTAAGAAAAAAATTAATCTTTCACTTCCTCAAGATAATCCTTTCATCTTGAGTCATGTCCCATTCGAGGAAGACCCATAGGAGAATTGTTCTCACTGAGGGCTTCTCTATATGGGAAACTTTTTGCAAAGTAGGCTACCATGCAGTAAAATCATAACTTTATGCATACTGTCCTCCTAGTATAAACATCTGCAGTTGCTTGTATGGAGCTTTTTCAACAAGCATCATAAATTCACTGAGACCACATACCTGCATGTCTTGTCCAGCAGCTTGTTTTCAACACACTGGACTCACCTTCATGCCCTACTTGAGTCTTCCTTTGCTTACCCCTTTCCTAGATTTCTTGAGCCTACAGTACAACTCAGGATAGGATGGATTGATGATACCAAACATATTCCTAAATTGAATGATTCAATCATGATGTTATGTCCTGGTTTTGGCAGGGATGGAGTTAATTTGCCTCTCAGTAGCCGATGTGTTTTGGATTTCGTGTGTGAAGAATGTCGATAAACTCCCTGATGATACGAGTTGTTGTTAATGAGACCAAGGACACTGTCTGGCTTTCCAAGTCTTGCTAATTTGCAGATGCAGGAAGCTGGGAGAAAGACAGACAGAATAATTGACCCAAACTGGCCAAAGAGAGTATTCCATGCCATAAACGTCATGCTCAGTGTGTAAGTGGGGGCTGGGCAGGGCGGGTATCTGCCTTCCTGGCCTCCATCTTTCTCCCTTGTTTTGCTGGCATCGTTACCTCTACCTTGCTGGCTCCCTTTTGCTCCTTTGCTTGCCGCTCGGTTTTGTTTCCGTGACCGCTGCTCGGGACGGGCTGTACCGGTCATTGGGACATCGGGTCGTGAGAAAACACACATTGTTCACTTTGTATATTTTAATATCCTTATATTCTGTTATTATTGTAGTTTTCCCTTGTTATTTAGTAAATTGTTTTCATCTCAACCCATGAATTCTCCTTCCTTCCCAGTTCTCTCCCTTATCCCACTGGGGAGAGTGAGCGAGAAGCTGTGTGGTAATTCAGGCTACACCATCACACGTTATGATTGAGTATTAATGTTGTTTAATGTTTCTAAGAGTTGTGATTTTTCATATCTCACTAACTCTACCAATAACCATTATGGCCTTAATGAAATTTGTATATGCCTGGGACACTCAGACAAATTTAACATTGGTTTAATGAAAATGCATGAAAGTCTGAGGATTTCATGCAGGATAAACAAATTAAAGGTTTAACCTAGAAGCAGATGGTAAAATGGGAAGCTCACAAATTGGCACCATTATTATGGTGCCTTGGAGTAAAGTTTCTTTGTATCATATTATAATTTTATCTGAAGCAATTTATACCAGCTTACCTGATAGCATTTAGGAGCTAGTTATCTCTCTGAAAGAAGCATCTCAGTAGAGTTCTTTTAAAAAAAAAAAACCACCTTTTTTTTTCTTTTCCTGAGAAACTTTAGTCTTTTGATAAAATGTCAAAACCTATCTGTTAACTCTCTTTTGTTCAAAGACTTTACAGACCCCAGTGGAATATTTCTTCATAATATCTTTCATATTCAAAATACACTATTTGTTATCTGAAAATGCTTTTCAAAACTTATCTTTTAGTTTAGCCTATTACCTTTTTCAGAATATGTTTCAAAGCTGTTATGTACACAGAAAGCTGAGTGAAGACCCTGTAGTTACTCTGTTGACACAGGAGAAAAGAAAAAAAAAAAAGCAGGCATTATCCCATGATGTTATTATTGACTATATTAATTTTTCATAGCCATCACCAGACACATGTATGTGACAGAGTTCTCTGGTGTAACAGTTTATTGATATGTTTTAAAATTTTTTCCTAAAAGCAGCAGTCATGTGCTTTCTCAGCTTAGATCAATTTGATGCATCTCTTTCTTAACATAACCTTTCTTAACAGAGTACACCGGACCAGGCAATGGTAGAGTCCCAGAATCTGACCAGAAGTGTATCTCTCACTGATCAAATTTTCTTTCAGGCTGTCGGGGGGAAGAATCCACAAACTATAGGAACTGCAAATTACAGTTTCAAAATGCATTTGAATTTTCTTGAACAAATTTCAAAAGCATCGGTCATTTTTAACACTATGCCTTTCGTTCTTGCCTTTTGACAATGTGCTATTGAAAGCATCTCTCAGCCTCAGACTGAGGCTTCAAACTCCGCTTCTCACACCTCCCCTTTCAGTTCCAAAATCAGATCACTTCAAAATGTGCAATACAGACATGAGACCTAGGGCCAGCAAATCTTTTTTTAGGCTTCCAATGAAATAGTAAATTGATGCATCAGACAGCAAAGCAAGATGTTGAGCTGTCTCCAATCCACATGTCTCATGGGTAAAGGAAAGGCTCCAGAGGCATTTTTTCACTGCAAGATGACAGATTAACTCCAGAAGTTAACTCATGTGCCCTGTCTCTTGGGCTGTTTTGCTTCCCCAGATTCCAGTCTGCAAATGGCTTTATTTTATTTTCTGTATTTGAGTAGAGTAGAGACTGATCTTGATTTTGTTCACCAGGCAGAGCTTGTAACCATTAAATTATTTGTCTGGGTTGTACTTCATTCTTCCAAGTGAAGAGACCTCTGTGAATAGTTAGTCCAGGGGAAAGTTATTAGTCTAGATTGCTATACCGATACTGCTCTTTTCAGGCTTCTACTGTGGAAAATCAAGATGAGCTTGCATCCTGATTATTAATTCCGGCCTCTCCCAGATTTGAGTCCAAAAGGTTAAGTGTGAAAGCCTTGTACCCCATTATGGGTTGACATAAACCATTTTATCATCCACTCTTCTATTTCATACTGCCTGTCAATTGCATTTTTAAACTTAATTCAAAAGATGGAGTTTTCTTTAGAATTGACATAGAAAATGATAAAAAATACTTTAACCTATTTTAAGAAAGAATTAACTTTCTGTCTTATAAACTTAATCTTTTTGTCCTTTTTTTTTATCGAGTAGAACTACTCGATAAGTAGTGCAGACAGAATCTTTTAAAAATAACTTCAACCACATAATATTTGTTGACAGTCAAATAGAAAAAAAGTTTTATCCCATTCCCAGACATCTTTGTTGACTGTGTCATTGGTTAGTGTGAAAGGAGCGCTGGATCCCACATAGCTGACATGTTTTACACTGTCTCAGTACTCAGAGTAATAAGAAGTTTTCTGAAAGCACTTTAGAGGGAATAAAGTATTTGCTTAATAGTATTTTAACATTCCTCAGGCAAATATGTAAATTTTTTTTTCCCCTTCTATCCATTGTGTCACATTATTGATCATTACTAGATCTTGAACAAAAACTGTAAGGACACTTGCTCGAGTATGGCTAAGGTAATGCAAAATATTTGACATCATTCTGAAGTGAGTCTTATGTTACTGCAGAAGTAAGCCAAAATTATTTTTCCTCCTCTGAATTCGCTCAGTATATGGCAATATTTCCCTGAAGGGAACACAGACACTTTTAAGCATCTACCACAAAGAAGTGAAGTTTAGTGTTCAAAGAAGTAGTTTTTATTGTGTTTGGTTAAAAAAACAAAACAAAACAAAAAAACCCCAAACCAATCAAAAAGAAAAAGAAAAAAACACGATAGGTCTTACTTTCAGTATTTAAATAAACACTAAATTATTTTATTATTATATTATTTTATTATACAATATATTTTATTTGACATATTATTTTATAAGACAAGCACTGAATACAGTTATTAATTTACACACCACAGAGTACATTGTGTTAGTTTTCTTCATTATCGCCATATAGTTTTACAGCAAATCTGATAAAAAGCCCTTATTCACATTTCAAGGTTATGATCAACAAACGTATTATCTTTGCCTGAACAGATGGTTAACCTTAGAGTCTTTTCTCAAAGAAATTTTGAGTAGCACCATCAGAGCAATTTAATTAATTTTTATTATATAATTATGTGTGGGGGTTTGAAAAAATTTCTTATATTAAAATAATGTAGAAAATAAAAACAGAAAGGCATTGAAATAAAATAGAAATTATTATATTCAGTCAGAATCTAAGTTATTGCACTTATTGTCATGTAAATGCTACTCACTTCTTCTGACATATCAGATAAATAACCTAACTTGGAAATTTATTTTCTCTGAGCTTTTTATTTAAAAACTATTCAGGCAAACGTAACTAGCTCTAAATTCAGACTGTAATCAGCCTTGTAGAGCTGAAAGTCCACAAGTCTCTAGATAGTTGTAAATGTCTAAGAATATTTATAGGTGTCCCTGGTCATTAGTATTACTGATGACAGATACTAAATTGTTTCCTGTCAAATTGTATGATAGCCCAGACAGACTGTCATGTAGATGTTGTTGTAAGTTTCTGCTTTTAGGATCCTCCTCCAGGATTATTTTTTGTATTTAAAAATGAATTGTACACTGCTAGCAAAAAAACAAAAATCACTTAAATTTTCCCATTTCCCATTTCCCCCCCCACTATTCTTATATGAAGGATTTTAGGATTGAAATGAGTGCATACAAAAAGCACTAGGATTTTATCTTTCCAGAAGTTTTTCTTAAAATAATACTTAACTGCATTTTCAAATGTGATTTTAAAAGTCTTGGTCAAGAGATCACATATTAATGATTTCTGATCTTTTAAGAAACCTTTCTTTTATTTTACATCCCAATTGCTTTTTTTTATCTCTCTTTTTTAAATTTTTTTTTTTTAATAGAAATGTACAGTTTGGCTTTTGTCCTAGAAACACACAGAATACCAGATACTGTCTTTTCTATAGTTGCTGAAATAATAAAGCTAAAAATCTACAATATCTAAAATGTATGTTTGTTTAAAAAACACAAACAAACAAACTGGATAAAAAAACTACCCTCCCTAGGGCTGAGTTAGACAAGTTAAACAACTTTTTAACAAAACTAAAGGAGAACAAGAAAATTTTAGGAAATCAGCCTCCAGATAAGTCATTATAGTCTTAGTTTGTTTTCACTTGTCATATAAAAGCAGGCATCCCCAGAAATTTTAGTTCTGTCATACGAAGTGAAATACTGTCCTAAAATAATATTCCTAGATTATCAGTATGCCTATCAAAAATATAAAATAAGTTTTATTTTATAGTCATGTGGTTACCATTATGTCTAATTTGGGATGCATGAAAAAATTTTAAGAGTAAATGCTAAAATTGAAAAATACATATTTCCCATTTGACTTCATAAGGCTAAGACCCCTTACTATTTGAAAGTTTAAAATAGTTTATTAACTGACATAGCATGACATCATCTCCTATTCATACCTACACACACAGAATATAAATTGGTATTCCCACTGCCATCATATTTAAAGTCTTGTCTACACTTGCACATTAAGATATGGTGTAACTTTTAAAGAAAAAACTATTGCTAATTAACTCCCTGGGGCAAAATACCTTATATCTATTAATTTAAACAATGTGCATTATATTTATTCAAAAAATGAAAAGTCTCGTTCCAGCAAACTGAGGTATATAATCTTGACAGATATTATTCACAGAGAGTGCTGCCACACAGTGAATGCCTTCCACGCCCAAACAGGCTGCTCAGATGTCTCTGAGTACATGTCAATGTGTGTTACAGATAGACCTTAAGAACCTCTATACTCACAAGTATTCAGGACTAGGTTTTCTTTAAGTGATCCCTGAAAGTAATTCCCTAAAACTTCAGTGGCCTCAGCTTTTTCACCATTAGGCAATACATAGCCTGGTGCTGGAGATGTCTTAGTGCTAGAATTCCCAGTAGCTTGAGGATCAACAAAAGTCATCTGACAGTGTGCAAATTATTGGTACCTGTGTAGACACAGCCATGAAATAAGCAGGTCAAATCTTCAGAGAACTCCTTTGTTTGAACAAAGGAACTGCAGTTGATTGTGAAATTTCTTTACCTTTGTCATAGTTCAGCCCTGATCGGGACCAGACTACGCAGTCTCTCTCTCACTCCCCCCACCCTCTGAGAGAATAGGGAGACATAATATAAGAAAAACGTTTTGAGGTTTGAGATAAGGACAGCGAGAAATCCATAAAGTTACCGTCACGGGCAAAAACAGACTCGACTTGGGGAAAACCATTTATTACTAAAACTAGCAGGATAATGAGACAGAGAACAAGATAAACCTCCTCCCCATCCCTCCCTCTTCCCAGGCTTAACATTAGCTCTACTACCTTCCCTCTCCGAGCAGCACAGTGGGGAAGAGGGAATGGGGGTTGCGGTCAGTTCATCACGCGTTGTTTTATGCTGCTGCTTCATAGTCGGGGGAAGAACTCCTCACATTCCTCCCCTGCTCCTTCATGGGGTCCCACCCATACACCATAGTCCTTCATGAAACTGCTCTGGCGTGGGTCATCTCTTCCACGGGGTGTAGTCTCTCCAGAACGGCTGCCCCAACGGGCCCTCCATGGGCCACGGCCGCCTTTAGGCATCCACCTCCCCCGGTGTGGGGTCCTCCATGGGCTCCAAGTGGATCTCTGCTCCTCCGTGGACCTCCATGGGCTGCAGGGGGACAACCTGCTCCACCATGGTCATCACCACAGGCTGCAGGGGAATCTTGGCCAGGAGCCACATTACTCCTCTCCCTCCTTCTTCACTGACCTTGGCATCTGCAGCAGTTTTTCTCACAAGAATAGTTCTTCACAACAGGCTGGCAGACGCCTCTCAGGATCTCTTCACATCATCCATCTCATCTCCTCTCCACTTCTTGCAGCCGGGCTGGGCTGAGTCGGGCCCAGTCGGCTGCCTGGTGAGAGGCCAGAAGGTGAGGCCTGCAAGGCCCATGAGGCCTGCGCCTCCCCCTCTGCGCCTCTGCCCCTGCTTAGCTTCTTCACATCTTCTCCTTTCTTTTTTTTCTGTTTTCCCCTTCTTAAATATATTATCGCAGAGGCGTTATCAGGGAACCTTCTGCTACCAGTCGGCTCGGCCTTGGCCAGCAGCAGGTCCGCCCTAGGCCTGGCCGAGTCCACAGAACTAAGGGAAGCAACTTCTAGCAGTTTCCTACAGAAGCTACCACCTTAGGCCCCCCCCCACTAAATAAAACCACAACAACCTTCTACCTGCTTTACTTACATCACTTAGTGTGGTGGAGACCTTTTACAAAAGAGCTGCCTATGCCTGAAATTCAAATTTCTACCAGTTAATTCAAATTTGCACAAAATATATATTGACTAGTAATTAAAATGCGTGTTTCTTAATGATTCATTTAGTCAGAAATTTCCATCTATTTTAGTGTCCCCTCATGTCAGGGGACATTGTTGCCACAATCTATATTCTCATATTGTTATGTTTCCTTATCACAAAATTTTCTTTGTATTCCAAGTAAAAAGTAATTTTATTTGAAATGCAAATACTGAAAATAAGTCTTCCCTGAAATGGCCATTCTGTAGTAGTCTGTATATTTTTAATTAACCCTGTCACTGTATGTCTAATTATTCCTGACTGTGCTGTCCTCTACGGAACTTAGATAACATAAATTATGTAATTACACCAGTAGTTCATTTCCTCAGTGAAAAGTCTAGATTACGTGCAGGCCAAATAGTGCAGGATTCAGTGGAAGCAAGACAGAGCTGAAACAGAACATAAAGACGCCTAACAGACTAAAACTAGACTATCTAAATTGCTAAATCATATCAGATTATAAAGAAAAAAAAATTGTAATGTGAAAGTGGGGTCCTGTTCTCCAAAAGCTCTAATATTTTTGGCATTTTACTACTAAAGGCACTATTATTTATTTCCACTGGACTAGTACTGCAAGTACAGTTATATGAAAGTGTAAAAGTTTGTGGGATCCATGTCCTTATGTCCTTGGAGCAGTTATGTTTAGTTTGCATCTTAGTGTCCTTATCCGTACCGGTAAGGACTGGAACTTCCAGGTTGGCAATCTGCTGCTACAACCATTTAAATATAGTTAAAAGTAAATGTGAATGGACAATACACTTAGCAAACTGATAAGAATACTTTCATATGAACTAAGACTCACTTTTAACAGCAGTGGCTGGACTCTTTTTCAGAGAGAAAAGACAGAAATAAATAAATAAGGTTTGCTTTTTCTTCTTCTTTAGTATCATCAAGATTTTTTTCCACTGAAATTTTAGTGGAAGGTTTTTTTCTTCAATAACAAGCAACATAAGTGCACTGCCTTCATACAGCATATGTCCTAAGGCAACAAATCTGAAGCCGGTTAAATGAAGGAGACAATAAAGTTCTGTTAAAAATGCTGTGAGACTCTTTTCTCACTGTGTGGATTTCCTTCAGGTTTCTCCAAAGTATAAAAGGGGAAAAATGAGGAAGGTGTGACTGCTGGGCAGTATTAATGGTGTAGAAAGTTCCTGAGTGGCCTAAAGATGACACACAGCAGGGAATTTGGATAGCTGGCTGCAGACAAACATTAGTGCTTTTCTTCCATGCTAGGAGAGAAGAATTGATCTTTCAGGCTACCATCCTCCCACTGACATTGTACTGAGATTTTGGCAAGCGTGTGGCTAAAGTCAAGAGGGGAAGACAGAATCTCTCTTTTCTTTGGGCCTGACAGTGGATGCCAAGTGGTGACAATGACCCTGGGATAAAACTTCCGGTACTTCGAAACTTCACCTGGGATATATGATGTTTCTTAAAAGATAGCAGCATTTTCACTGATATATAAATTGGATTGTTTTTACCTGCTGAGCCTGAGCTAAGCACCAGAAAGACTAGGGAGAGGAAATGGTGCCCTCCAAACGAGTACAGAATATGACAAATTCCTTAGTATCTCTGAGATAATTTAAGTGTAGTTACAAGGTGTGCTTGAAGGAATGTTACAGCCACTGACTTACTATGATTTTCTTATCCACTAAAAGTAAGTAGTGCACAAGGTTAGTTACAATTAAAACTAAGAACATGTGAAGCCATTGAAACACTAAGTTCAAACCTACACGTGAACATTAATGTCAACACACACACTTAAGATTAATAAGCAGAAGGCCACATGCCTCAAAATAGGCATTTTGAAAGCAGTGGTAAAATAACTACTGATTGGAAAAGCTGACCTTTTCCAGAGAAAGAAGGCATATTAGCTAAATGCATGGCTAACTAAAGCGATATTGAATAAAATATTAAATGAAATTGTTTATTAAAATTAAGTAAAATATTCTGCAACATCAGTTATTACATCATACTGCATGTTAAGAGTCACCATCTATTTTACTAGTTTGTAACTCTTAAAACAATGTATCATAAAGGCTTGATCAATACAGTAGATTATAGTGATTAAAGGCAAATATAGTGATATTGGTTTTATTCATGTGTTCCTACTGAAGATGTTATGTGGGCATTACAGCACATCAAACTGATGTTTATGATGGCCAATTGCCCTCTCAGTAAGGCGGCTTTCTTAGATTGGTATCGATGTGCTGAGATTCATAGTACCCAGCCATGCATCAGCCCTACATGATATCTGCTCTCAGAACTGTGTGGCAGTCTTCCCATGTGGGGAATACCTAGCGTCATTAAATCTTAATGTTTCCCAACCACACAACTACTTCCATGAACATAAAATATTATCTGTTATTAGCTGTTATTCTCTATATAGAATCAAAGGAATTATTCCTAGTTAACTTTTGGTGTCAAACTATAGAAAGACACAATAACAGGTTGTGTTATGGTTTTTATTCTGAACATGCAATAGTGTATGCGACATTCCTTAGTTGTTGGCAACAGTGTTTTAATATGAATTTCAATTTGTAGCCAAATGATGACAGAAACATTAATTGCCTAGTAAATAAGCATCTAACACAAGAAAAATTAAACTTAGAATTGGAATATGCTAGTGTATAATTACTGAAATAAATACATATAGTTGTAACACTGCTCTTGAGAGGCAGACTCATCTACTGCAGAAACTATATTTAGCAGTAAATAAGCAAACAAATCTTGAATTTTTAAAAAATCAACTACAGAAAATGAAACTCTTTTTTAGAAAAATGATCTAAAAATTCAGATGTGAAACATCATTAAGACTATGTAAATTAAAGGTTCCGATTGCGGTTTTAAATTACACCTGCAAATGGTCACTTTGCTCAGTTTGGCACCTATCCGCAGCCATTCTCATCCTGGTAAGAGAATAAAAAGAAAATATTCCCATTTACACAGGCCTTCCCCTCCCCTTTTGTGAAGGCAACTTGTTTTTGAAAGAGGATTCTCATGGAACTACACTCATGCACTTGATTGGTGACTGCAAAAAACACAACTTCAGGCTATTGCTTAAACCTGATATTACCATACTGGTACTGAACAGACAATTTTAAAGAAAAAAAAATAGAGGTATAATATAGCATTAGTGATATTCATATAAATGAGGCAACATCTCATTCTTTTAAAAATCTAGTAATAATTTTCAGGATGGACAGAGCTGTTACACACAAGTTCATTCTTTTTACAGCTGACTACAGGCATCGCCATTGCAGAACCATATTCACATTCAACAGGTGGATCTTCTGTTCCCTCCACTCCTTGGAAATCACATCCTTCTATAGCGCACTGACTCACATGCTGGAGTGAGCTAATTCAACTCAAAGCCCACTTCCCATTGAGACTTTTTTATTACTATAATTTTTCAAAAGCTACAAAAGTCGGGGTTCTGTTTTGTTGGTTTGTTTCTTAGTTTTTAATTTTTTCCAGGCATCCTTACTGTGGACTAAAGTTATAATTATTTATTTCAAAGTTTAAGAACAATTTACTAAGTTTTCTGCTTATTACTAGCTTCAAGGATATCAGAAAGTCTAAAGTGCTATTCTAGTTCCATTATTTAAAGCAGATATTTATAAGCCTTCCTCTGATCTCAGCATTATCTTTCAAAACAGTCATTAGCTTAGAATGGTGCAAGTTCAAATGCATTTAAGCAAAGTCATGAAAGCAGATTTTATTACTTCAGTAGCAGTAGAGAATCAAGGTGGGTGCAACAGGAGACATAAGTAGAAAGCAGTTGTAGGTTAAAGCAGAATACTACTGGAAGCCACAGAGTTAGCAACTAAATGAATTACAGGGATACTTTAACAAAAATGTTTTTTCTGTGTAATGTCTATTCTTCATGCTTTTCCTTTCTGCTAGGATATAAATAACATCAGTCAAGAACTGCCTAAAATAACTAGCATATGACATCTGTGATGAAGATGAATTTAACAAAGGGACTAGGTCAATGTGAACTGTGACCTGGGAAAGCTGGAGGAAAGAATAAGTTTATGGAAGTTCTTGCTTGGTTTTGTTTAGGTTCCCTTCTGAATCTCATCTATACTGTAAAGCTGCTCAGAAACAATTTACTACTCTGTTCATTTGTTCCGTATGCTGTTTCAGTCTTCTTGGGTAAAATTCTTATTTTCTCACAGTTAGGATTAAGCAATACTTTATCAGCATTTCCCCCATGAATGTGCCACATTTGAGACTCATGTCACAGACCTGCTGTGCTGCCAAACAGTTGGCTGGTTTTGAGGCTTCTTAATTTTCTTTTTGACAGTCTCAAAATGTGCCCCATCCAAGAAGTAGTTTATATCCTCAGCATTTGAATACTTGACTTCATAAGGTATTTTTGTTCAGGAGGCTAAATGATATACTCTTGTCATTGTTTAACCCCAATCGAGTACCACACAACTGCTCACTCCCCCTCCCCAGAGACTGGGGAGAGAATTAGGAAGAAAAGAAAACTCATGGGTTGAGATAAAGACAGTTTACTAGGATAGCAAAGGGAAAATAACACTAATAATATATATAAGTAATGATAGTGATAATAATAGGCATAACACTAGGAATAATAATAATAATAAAAACCAAAATGAATTATGCACAGTTTCTCAACACCTGACAACCTGATGGCCGGTACAGCCCGTCCTGAGCAGTGATCACAGAATGAAAAAACCCTGAAAATTATCCCAGAGTGATTCTGAACAGTGAGAGAAAAAAAAAACCAAGCCAGCTCACCAGGTAGCTCCCACTTATGTTCTGAGCATGACGTTTATGGCATGGAATGCTCTCTTTGGCCAGTTTGAGTCAACTATACTGGTTATACTTTCCCAGCTTCCTGCACCTGCACATTAGCAAAATGTGAGAAGCTGGAAAAAGTCCTTGGTCTCTTCAGCAACAACTCATAATATCAGTGTATTACCAACATCCTTCATATACCAAACCCCATACTAAATCATAAACACTGCAGCTACTGAGAAGAAAATTAGCTCCATCCCAACTGAAAGCGGGACAACCCTCCCTCTGGATATTTAATGAAAGTCCTGTAATTCATAATACAAAACTTAAAACTTTGGTTCATTAAATGATGAACTAGTTTCAGTAATTTCTTCAAGCAATACCTCTTCAGTCTAAGTAATTATCATATTTGTCGGGGGGAGAAATGGCAGTTTTATTATAGGATGAGGGGTAATGGTTTTAAAATAGAGGGAGGTAGATTTAGATTGGATATTAGGAAAAAATTTTTTTACAATGAGAGTTGTAGAACACTGGAACAGGTTGCCCAGAGAGGTGGTGGAAGCCCCATCCCTTGAAACATTCAAGGCCAGGTTGGATGAGGCTCTGAGCAACCTGATCTAGTCAGGGATGTCCCCGCTCCTTGCAGGGGGGTTGGACTAGATGACCTTTGAAGGTCCCTTCCAACCCTAACCATTCTATGATTCTAGGATTATGCAGAAACACTACAGTCCTACTGATTAAAAAAAAATGTTGACTTAAAAAAAGATGTAAGTCAGTACATTTTTAAAAGTGCACAAAGTCTTGTGCTGGTTTTTTAGATTTTTAATATCAAAATAGCAGCCAAAATAAGATCTCTGTTACTGGGACCTTGATATAAACTGGATTACTGAACTGATTTATGTAATAAGGCTGTAAAAACATTAAATAAAACTAAATAATTGGCATTTAACCAGATCAGTGTCATGGTGATGCTCTTTTTCTGACAGAAACAGCAAACCTCAGCACAAAATCAGGAACCAGCTAGAAATTGAAACTTCCTAAGAAGGCTTTCTTTCCAAAACCAGCGTTTTTGTGAAAGTAAAGCCTTTCACAGCAACTAGTTTGCGACAAATAAAATAAGATCCATTATTTGCTAAAACTGGTAAATAATGTCTGCTCAACACATGTAGTCTACACATTGCCTTTCATTATGTAGGCTAAAACATTATTAGAAGTAAATATCAGTGTGTCTGTTAAAATTCTGAACCTTGCACTGAAACATACTTCAGGGACCTCCTTGGCACATTTCCAAATTTAGTGAGTAAATTGCGTAAATTGTACTTATTTTCCCACTCTTTCTTTTTTTTAAAAAGCTTTTAAAGTTTATTTAAGTTTTTTTTTAAGTAGTAACTTCTATGTTAAAAGCTAGAAAACAAAATATTTTCTTTCTATTTCATAGTTAAACTGTGGATATAAAATAATTTACCATGCTTCAGATTTATCTTCTTAGTCGAGCTGTACAAATGCACTGAATTTATTAAAGGTAGATTTATATATAATAATAGAAGTATAGGTAGATTTATTTTCATCTATATTATATATATATATATATATGTAGATTTGTATGTATATAATCCCAACTTGAAACTCATTTACGTTGCTCTGAAGTTATCTAAGTTTTCAAGAATTCTACCTTAGTTACTAGGAATTCTCTTCTCATTTCTTCCAGTTCATGAACTGGAGAAAAACCCCCTTTTAGACCTAAAAGCTCCATTCCAAAACAAAAAACCCAAAACATTGTTATTTGTTGTGGGATGCTTCCTGTCTGTGCTACCAGATGAACACTGAGAAGTGCTGAGGTTGGCACCCACCCAGCCGCAGTGGTACCAGTACTGTCCTGCTCCCTCAGTGGCCCCAAGACTGATCCCACTCCTCCCAGAGACCCCTCAGGACTCTGCACCATCACTTTGCACTAGGGCAAGGTTTTTTTTTTAAACTTCTCTCCCTCACCAGAGCAAACCTAGTTGTGCAGTGAAAATTGTTCAGGCTGCCAAGGCTGTCATTGCTCACAAATGGCAGAGGGAGAAGAGCAATGCAGCTTTTCACCAAGCCTTACATGGGCAGGAGACAGAAGCACCAAAATGTTCCTGTCATGAACACCACACAGACCAGACAATAGTATGGTGTTGTCTAGGCATGCCTGAGATCCAAGCAATTATTTCTGTAAAAAAATCAGACCACGTGTAAAACACTTAGCGTAGGTGAGCACAATCAATGTAAAGCTTGCTTCTTGCGAGCTAGGACCACTGAGTTGCATATATAAGAGAGCTAAAATCCTCAGCACCGCATGTTTCAGTTTATTTGTCCTATAAAGCTAGCTTTTGTGAATATCATGTTGCCTGCTGTGGCAGAGAAGGGAACAAAAGAAAAAAAAGAAAACAAAAAGATTCGTACTGGTAAAGAACATGTTGCTTTATAAGCCCACAGAAAATTAAGATGAATACAGCTGGTCTTCACCTTCTTCACAGGAGCCTGTTACCATTATTGCTCTTATTTCCTCCTGCTTTCAAAAGCATACTTGCTTTTGAAATGATAAATAAAGAGGTGAAATTTGATTGCAAGTTTACTCCACACCGTGTACTACACTTCATAGCTGTGTTTCTACACATACACGTATCAAGCTTTCACAGCAGAGCAATACCTAGAGAATTTTAGTAGCTTGATCTGATTTTGTTTCATATGTGTGATTCAGTTTTTTGTACAAGAACCAGCATAGTCACCTTTCCTTAAATACTTAATTACTTTTTGGCTACTGAGGCAGTTCTTAAGATGCTATAAGAAGTATTTAATAGGACACAGCCAAAACAAAACTAAACAATTGTCTTAACAGGATAAGGAAGAAGAGTAATGTAGCTGATATTAAACAACGGCAAATCCTTTCCACCAGTGAAGGACTACAAAGGATGTATTTTGTTTCTTTCTTTTAAATTCTTCAGTTCCCATTTAAATTCTTTCCTTCAGTCTTTCATTGTCTCAGCTCCTCAACATAAGACACTAAACAGCAGACATTTAGAATTTGTTTATGCTGTGACTGTTCTTACCTATTTATTAACATTTGCGATATTCTGTCCAGACGTCAGTGTTTTTTCTCCCTTTTATATGAACATTTAGGGACACCTTGCACTCAGGCTTCTCTGCCTGCAGCACAGACATGATGTACCAGTACTGAAAGCATGTAGTGATAGGGTTTCCTGATATAAACACCACTTTACTTATTAGTAAGAGGGAACAGACAAACACTCAATCAATCATTTCACAGAAGGCCGATATGACTTACTAAGAAATCAATTACAGGAATGTTGCTGACACAAATGAAATGCTCTACAAAAAGCATGTTTTCCCCATTCAAATTGCAGAATAACTTCCTCAATTGAAAAATACAATTGATTACAAAACATCATACCCAAATCACAGTGCAATTCCTGTTGCTTCTCCACAGTTCTCTGGTATGTCACACAAACAAAATATACATGTTGTGCCATTATATAGATTCCTCAGCCTCCTTTCCTTTTCACTCCAATATGTGCTGCCTCAAGGCAAGTAAGTTCCAGGTTTGTGCACTTCTTGTGCTAATACTACCAGTGTCAGCCAGGTTCGTGGATAAACTTAGTCTTGCTAACCTGCTCTGCAAGGAGGAAACCTCATTAGGAGCTAGAAGCTGAAGATCAGTAAGATGTATTGGCTAAGTACTTAAGCGTGGATGGGCTCAGATTCATCTCTGCTAGTTTCAGCCATGTGGTAGTGTCACAAACACAGACAAATGACCCAGTCTTTCAGACTGATGGGAAAATGCAGTCACTGGCATTTTAAACATAGAATTGTTTGACGTGTATTTTATATGTCTGGTTGCAGGGAGTTACAATGACTTTATAATTTCTAATGGGAACTGTAACATCTCAAAATTATAAGTTATTTACAGTATTTCGACCACACACTGCACAGAGACTGTGAATTTCTGGTTTTCTATTGCCTGAATACTCACTGTATGCCTGACCACAGGAGAAAAAGGCACACAGAGGTTCTAGGAACCACTGGTCTCATTTGGTTTGCAAAACCTTCTTTAAGAATTCACAGTCTTACAACAAACACTTTGAACACTCATTCACAGTATCACCCATTACACAAATGGGTACAGGCTAAAGCTGATGAAGTAAATCACCTTCTTTAATCAGCCTGAGTTTTTGCTGGTAACTTCTTTATTATATTAGTGTTAAAAACCCACTATATCCCATGCCGAAAAGGTAACTGTAATCCAAATTCCATATTGATACATACATTCCTTTAATAAAATATGTACTCCTATCTCCAAGAGCTTCTGTTTGTTGATTT
Source organism: Ardeotis arabs (assembly GCA_011801015.1). Lineage (NCBI taxonomy): Eukaryota > Metazoa > Chordata > Aves > Otidiformes > Otididae > Ardeotis > Ardeotis arabs. The sequence continues at coordinate 23,045 of JAAGAY010143461.1, forward strand.
CTATTATAACCTCTAGTTAAAAGAGAATGACAATTTTGAGTAAATTAGTATTTACCATTTAGACTTCTTATTCCATATTTCCCTAGGATAACTCAAGTGCTACTTACCAATAATACCAAAGAGTGATCACAAATCATTAATATGGGTCCTACAAGAACTAAATAGTATTATATGAGGAGTAATACTCAGAAGGAACATGTCACCAGGCACAATTCATGGTAAAAAAGGCTTTTTTTGCTATTTGGGTCTTTTTAGTACTTCAGTAATCCCATTCCTTCCAGATGCAGTTGATCTGGCAAAGGTAGCTCCTGCTGCCAGCTGTCCCTTGATGTTTCCCTCTATTGGATCAATGAAAAGATTCTTCCCATATGCTGGTTTATTTCCCTTGGAATGATTCTAGTAAGCTTTCAAATACTATCTCAGTCAGTGTCTTGTTATTTGTGTCCTGAGATACACAGACATTCATTTGTAACTATTAACTCAGCATTAGAATTAGTAAAAATCTTATGATATGAAAATACGTAGACCATTGAGTACACTAGGAGCTATTGCAGAGGATGTACAGTAGCTGCTTAAGATTTTCATTGTATAGAGGCCTCACCCATTATGCCAAAACTCAATTGTTGCAACAATATAACAATTGTCCTCCCTTTATATTTCTTCTATTTACTTTCTCACTTTACTTGTTCTTCTCTTCCAGTTACCACCAATACTACCAGTACTGAGGAAAAAACATGGAAAAGGAAGGCCAAAGGAAAGGAGGGAAGGGAAATTCTAAGCCACACATACTTACCGTTAACTTTTTCATTAAGAAGTGGAGAAAATAAGTTAAAATGAAAATATTCTATAAAAGATATTCCAAACTTTACCTTGAGCTGACCTTTTTGACAGCCAGTTAAGCTTTATACGCAAGTGTTAGTAGAATTTGCTGTTTCCCTTGAAAGTAAAAGTGTTCATCTCCTTTCCTTGAGAATCCCTCCCATAATTATCTTCCCATATGTTTTAGGTATAAAAATTTGGACATCAATGCCTCTTCATTGCAATCTCTAACAAGCCAGTATTAGGACCAAAGTCTGTTGTATTCAGTCTTACCTAGAGTTAGATACCGTCCATATCTTTCTGCAAACCATCCACTCCTCAGGATAATTTACAGACTCAATTTTGAACAATGCCTTCCTAGACCAGAAGTATACTTAAGTACAAGAGTGGCATTCTGAAGCACTTCTCAGAAAATATAATCTTGACAAGAAATTGTCAAGGCATAACTTGAAAGTTGTCTTTATTTAAGCTTGTTGTGCTTATTTAAGCACAATGGTACTACAGAGTACAAAATACAGTAAATCAATCCCTGGTTGTTAGTAATACAGGAACATAACCAAAGTAATTAGTATTCACTCTACATACATGTTTCCTATAAAAAATATTATCCTTAGAATGGACTATTTATCTTCCTGTTCAGTCAGTGGGAAGCAACAGTATATTAGGGTTTATTAGGACAAGTACTTAAAGGAAAACTGTTGCTTTTACTTTATACTGATTTATTTAATCTATTAGCAAATCTACAGTACATGTCAAAACTAATACGATGTCTCTGCTAAATTTTGTATGTAGGGTTTTTATTACTTCTATTATTATGAATAAGAGTAATAATTAATACAATAAATTTAAATTGCCAGCTTTTTGAAGAAAACCCTTATTATTTTAAAGGAAGTATTTCTTTCATCTGAGGACAAGCATTTCTACTATAAGAATGAAGGAGAACACTTGACAAAAACTTAATAAAAACTAGGTCCCAGAAGAGATATTTTTTTAACGTAGATATTCTACATACTGACTAGTCACATCCCCAGTGTTGAAAAGAGCTGTAATGAAAGAGTCAGATATGGAGGACCTAAAACTTGCAATACACAGCAGTTATGTCACATGTAATTTAAAGAAAACTCCATAAGTATTTGGAATTCATATCATGATTCTGTATACTAGGCTGTGTTCAAGATAAGAAATATGAAATACACAGTTTAGGAGTCAAAGACAAAGCATATCACGTCATGTTTTCCAGACATGTCTTTTTTCTGCCTGCAAATTACATGTCAATAGAAGAATTTTTGGTATTTGTCTAGAATTTATGTTTGTTGTGTGCAGCAGCTGCAATGTAGTAGATGCCCACTATCCCTACCTTGGTATAAGCACCCACTCCTTAATCATTGATCATAGAATCATAGAACGGTTTGGTTTGGAATAGACCTTTAAAGGTCTTCTATGTCCCCTGCCATGACCAGGGACAGCTTCCGCTAGACCAAGTCACTCAAAGCCCCATCCAACCTGGCCTTGAACACTTCCAGGGATGGGGCTTCCACTTCTCTGGGCAGCCTGTTCCAGTGCCTCACCACCTTCAAATTAAAGAATTTCTTATGTCTAATCTAAACCTACTCTCTTCCAGTTTAAAGACATTATCCTTTTTCCTGTCACTACATACTCTTGTCAAAAGTGTCTCCCTAGTTTTCTTGTAGGTCCCCTTTAGACACTGGAAGGCCGCTATAAGGTCTCCCTGGAGATTTCTCTTCTCCAGGCTGAACAACCTCAGCTCTCTCAGCCTGTCCTCATAGGAGAGGTGCTCCAGACCCCTGATCATCTTTGTGGCCCTCTAGTATTTTTCAGAGCCCTTTATGTCATCAAAATGAAAAGGAAAATGCCAATTGTTCATCATTATTAGTTCTAAATAAAATCTAGGCTCATCAGGTAGATATTTTTCCATATATCAAGCTGCCACCAAGACCTTCACTGGCAAGTGATGCAAATAATAACAAGGATTATTGCTTGTTTGATAACATTGGAAATAATTGCTTTACAGATGACTGAAAAGGCATCTAACTTCCTAACATCTTTTGGACAGAGCAGAAATAATGATTCATAACTGCCAAATCAAATACTAGATGTGTTTTATGTCTTGCCACTGCAACATTGTCACCAGATTGTTATTTTCCGTTCTATTCATTAAGAGTTAGCACAACTCTTGGTATTATAAAAAAAAAGGACAAATTTGTATTGTGTTCCAATGTCATATGTTCAGCCCTGGCCTGATTGATGCAGCACAGTTTATTTTTTGTCAGCTTTATAAACTTGTGTAACTTCTCCGCCAGGAGTTGATTGGTAGCAACAAAGGTCACTTCCAAACATGTCCCTTAGCTCACAGGAAGGCTTTTAAATGTTTCTTCTGTCTTATGTACCTCACAAGAAAATAGATATTTTTATTTTCCTTTGGATTCTAACTTGCAAAGTATTGGCTTAAATTAGGGTGACCTCTTACCCCAGGCACATTTACGCAGAGTTAGTTGATCTGGACTTCTGTAGACTGTTAGAACTATGCTTCACTTTTTGATACTGCTTCACTTTTAGAAATGAAGCTCTAACTTAGAAAACAACACATGAAAAACAGTCATATTTCAGCCATGTGAGTTTTGGTTTTTTTTCACGTGTGTCATCTTCAGCACAGGTCAATAGAACTCCTCTCCTTGCTCCCCTGATTTTTCAGAGCATTTCTGGAGAGTATTTGTAGGTGACTATTCACAGATGAAGCTTTTTTAAGGTTCTTTCTGGGAATACTGCAAAAGCAAATTTCAAAGGGCAGAAGATTCCAAAAAGTAAAATTGAAAAAAGGCATGCAAAATTGGTAAAGTCACTACAAAAGTGTCAATTTTCTCTGGCAGAAAGCTATTAATTTGTTAGCGATTACTTACCTCGCAGTTACTTAATTGAACTTACCTCCCTTCTGGTATACTGTAGACATCGTAAAAAGAGAAAAATCCAATGAAATATCTCTTGCCTATGTAAGATGGAAAATGTACGACTGTAGGAAAAGGACTGTGTTCTCATCTATCATAACATTTCCTTCAAAAGGGGTATAATATACTCTTTTTTCCTACTTCTTATGGAGACAAACAAATCTTTTTTGAACACAGAAAAAATAATACCTCTAGTCTTTGCAAAATTTAAAAGTTCATTAGCAAAAGAGAAAATAGATTGTTTTGCTTACTCATCACAAAGGTGGATCAGTCTAGGTAAATCAAGAATTTCAGCACAGCCCTAGCGAGTGTTGTTGCTCAGCAGTTTGCCCATTACCAGCAGTACTGTGGGATAAACGTAGCAAATAAATCCAGAATGCTACTACATCATGAAATTTATACCTAAAAGTATCTCCTACTCATCTCTTTGAAATGAAAACAATTATTTTTTCCTATCTTTATCCTTGTAGTTTTTATTTGTTCAGACTGTAAGTTTCTGTAGGCAGGGGCTGTCTCTCAGTATGGATGTGTACAATAATTAGCATAATATGGATCAAGTTTATGTTAAAACTAATAGGTCTTAAAATAATAATTACTCCTTTATATAGTCTTAGGAATAGATCATTAATGGTTTCTTGAGTAACATTTTTATACCATTCATAAAAATATACAACTGCAGCCCCAGGAGAACTCCTATACTCACATAGAACAAATCAGCAAGTAATATTTTCACAGTGTTTTTTACTTTTTTTTTTTTCACTTTTAGCAAAATTAAGTGCTGTAAAAGCATAAAAACTCCTGGGCATTTGTTGATAAGATCAGATTGATTTATCAGTGTAATTATTGGTAGTTTGGGCTTAATTAGATAGGGTGCATCATTTGACTTTCTGAAGAAGATATTGTGATTCCCGTTGCTGCATCATCAGAAAAATGGCAGAGAGATTTCTTTCACTTCTTTGTTTCTTTTTAAGTCTCCTTTGTTAAAGAAATGGGCCTTCCAAGCACCTTCACACACTCAAATCTTAAACTTTATCTCAAATAAGAATGGAGAAAAGACTAGAACTGATTCTTTTTTCCCTTTAACAGAGGATAATCTTTGTGGGAACCTGACATTGCATAAGGTCTAAGGCTCATTTGCATTCCAGGTGTTTTTGCCATTTTAAATACAAAGATTATATGTGGAATGAGTCAACATGACAGTTCAGAAGTAGTTCACTGTGGCATCCAATAGATGAGCACAGTGTAAGAAATTTGTCTTTGATGCAACTGCTTTGACTTTACATGAATTACAACAAGGAGAAACATGACCCCAAAATGATTATTCACATGGATGTGCATTCATGGAGGGGAACAATGTTATTTGAATATTGCATACACTTGTTACTGTTAATGGTTTGTTTGTTTTCACTGTTGAAAGATTAAAATTCAGGAAGATTTTTTTTAAACAATCACTTCTCAAAATAGAATGAATGTAATTATTTGTATTTTGCTGATAAAACCCATCTTTATTTCTTATACCTAAACCTACTATTCAGTAGCACTATAAATTTAAGCTCTTTTAACATTGCTCCCTCTTGTAATGATTGAGATAGCATATCTGAGTGCTATGGTGTTAATCCATGAAATTATCTGTGATGTGTCTTCAGGAATCAGAAATCTCTGATTTTAGAACCACATAGTCCAAAGATGGAGTTCATTGTTGAAGGACTCAAAGCCAAACTTCCTCAGCATTTGGTAGGAAAATTTTCAAGCATAAAACTACAAAATTCAAAAAGAAGCTATTTTCAAGTATATAAGTTTGCAAAATAAATAGAAGTGCATTTTTCCAGATAATAGATAGTAAAGAAAATTCCAAAACACAGTGTCTAAGTATCCACATTATCACACAATAACCTGAAAAAATGACTGCTCATTAGAGTAATCCTAGCAAAGGCAAATAGAAGAGTGTGGTGAAAACCAAGTAAGCTATGTCTTTTAATACTGAAAAACTTCAACATTTCTGGAATTTCTGCTGTTGTGGTTTTGTTTAGTAAGGGGGGAGCCTAAAGTGGCAGCTTCTGTAGGTAACTGCTAGAAGTTGTTTCCCCTTTGTTCAGTGGACTCGGCCGGGCCTAGGGCGGACCCGCTGCTGGCCAAGGCCGAGCCAATTGGTAGCAGAATGTTCCCTGATAACGCCTCTGTGATAACGTATTTAAGAAGGGGAAAGCAGAAAAAAAAAAAGAGAAGAGAAGATGTGAAGAAGCTGAGCAGGGGCAGAGGTGCAGAGGGGGATGCACAGGCCTCATGGGCCTTGCAGGCCTCACCCTCTGACCTCTCGCCAGGTGGCCGACTGGGCCCGACTCGGGCCAGCCTGGCTGCAAGAAGTGGAGAGGAGATGAGATGGATGATGTGAAGAGATTCTGAGAGGCGTCTGCCAGCCTGTTGTGAAGAACTATTCTTGTCAGAGAAACAGCTGCAGACGCCAAGGTCAGTGAAGAAGGAGGGGGAGAAGTAATGCGACTTCTGGCCAAGATTCCCCTGCAGCCTGTGGTGAAGACCACGGTGGAGCAGGTTGTCCCCCTGCAGCCCATGGAGGTCCACGGAGGAGCAGAGATCCACCTAGAGCCCGTGAAGGACCTCACACTGGGGGAGGTGGATGCCTGAAGGCGGCTGTGGCCCGTGGAGGGCCTGTGCTGGGGCAGCCGTTCTGGAGAGACTGCACCCCGTGGAAGAGATGACCCACGCCAGAACAGTTTCATGAAGGACTGAGGCCCGTGGGAGGGACCCCATGAAAGAGCAGGGGAGGAATGTGAGGAGTTCTTCCCCTGACTATGAAGCAGCGGCGTAAAACAACGCGTGATGAACTGACCGCAACCCCCATTCTCTCTTCCCACCCAGGCAGGGGGGAGGTAGTAGAGATAATGTTAAACTCAGGAAGAGGGAGGGGTGGGGGGAGGTTATCTCATTCTCTGTCTAATTCTCCTGCTAGTTTTAGTAATAAATGAATAGAGTCTGTTTTGCCTGTAACGGTAACTTTATGGATTTTCTCCCTGTCCTTATCTCAAACCTCGAGCTGTTTTTTCTTATATTATCTCTCCCTATTCTCTTGGAGGGTGGGGGGAGTGAGAGAGAGACTGCGTAGTCTGGTCCCCATCGGGGCTGAACTATGACATCTGCTTATGCAGCCTGTAGAATTATTAAAAGTCTAGACTACTTGTTTTTCATTTGTGCATCAGCTTGTATCAACTTTCATTAAAAATCATTTGCTTCTAGAGTAATTTGGTCCTATTAATATATGAATCATAGGTTTTTTTCTGGATTTTTAAAAAGACTGAAATATAGAATGGCACACCCAATTTAAGAGCTAGAAAAATGCACCATGTGACTGTTGTGAAATAAGTAGTTGGCAGGCTTTTGTCAGTCTTTTTTATTTCAGTTAGTATTCTGGTTTTATTTAGTGGGGCGGGGCTACGGTGGCAGCTTCTACAAGAAACTGCTAGAAATTGTTTCCCCTTTGTTCAGTGGACTCGGCCAGGCCTAGGGCAGACCCGCTGCTGGCCAAGCCAGCTGAGCCAATTGGTAGCAGAATGTTCCCTGATAATGCCTCTGCGATAACGTATTTAAGAAGGGGAAAAACAGAAAAAAAAAAGAGAGAAGATATGAAGAAGCTGAGCAGGGGGAGAGAGGGGGAGGCATGAGCCTTGTGGGCCTTGCAGGGCTCACTCTCTGGCTTCCCACTGGGTGGCTGTCTGGGCCCGACTCGGCCTGGCCTGGCTGCAAGAAGCGGAGAGGAGATGTGAAGAGAACCTCAGAGGCATCTGCCTGAGCTGGTTGTGAAGAATTTCTTGTGAGAGGAACGGCTGCAGACGCCAAGGTCAGTGAAGAAGGAGGGGGAGCAGTAATGCTGCTCCTGGCAGAGATTCCCCTGCAGCCCGTGGTGCAGCCCATGGTGAGGCCGGCTGTGCCCCTGCAGCCCATGGAGGCCCACGCAGGAGCAGAGATCCACCTGCAGCCTGCGGATGCCTGAAGGAGCCTGTCGCCCATGGAGGGCCTGCACTAGGGCAGCCGTTACGGAAGGACTGCGCCCCACGGAAGAAATGACCCACGCCGGAACAGTTTGAAAAAGGACTGTAGCCCGTGGGAGGGACCGCACGATAGGGAGGAATGTAAGGAGTTCTTCCCCGTGATGAGGAAGCAGCGGCGTAAAGCGACGTGTGATTAACTGACCATAACCCCCATTTCTTCTTCCCCCACTGTGCTGTTTGGGGCGGGGAAGGTGGGAGAGAGAATGTTCAGCTGGGAAGAGGGAGAGATGGGTGGAAATTATCTTGTTCTCTGTCTCATTATCCTGCTTTGGTTTTAGTAATAAATGAATAGTTTTCCCCAAGTCGAGACTGTTTTGCCTGTAACGGTAACTTTAAGGATCCCTCCCTGTTCTCATCTCAAACCTCGAGCCTTTTTTCATATATTATCTCTCCCTATTCTCTCGGAGGGTGGGGGGAGTGAGATTGAGACTGCGTAGTCTGGTCCCTATTGGGGCTAAACCACAGCAGTTATCGAACCATTTCTGTTGCGAACTAAATAATTTTCTAAGATTTCTACTTTGTAAGTTGGGACATTCATAGATAGCATAGTTCTGACCTAGTGATAGAGAGAGAACTCAATATGTGAGATGATTAAATAATATCTGTCAAACCCTGAATTAACTATGTTTTGTCTTTTGCATGTCAAAGAGTTCACAAATAGCAATGATCTATTGCATAGGGCAGTGTTGGAATACATTTGCTAGGACATGTTGGTAGGACTGCAGCAGTACCAATCCAAATATGCCATAACTGTGAACATTTTCTCATCTTTAGACTTCTTACATGCTTGAATCTGGTTTCAAGATGTCAGAAACTGTGGCATCTCAGTTCAGAGGATCCTAGTTCTTTTCTCCAGCACAGAATGAAAAACTGCTCCAAAAAAAAAAATTATATTTTGATAATAAGGGGGAAAGGACAAAGATATCAGCTGGGCACACTACTACAAAAATTTTTAGTAAATAAAATATTTTCAAAACTTGTTTTAAAGTTTCTTGCTCTAAATTTTCATGTTTATTCTTGAGAACTTATACTAAACATCAGTCATGTTCCATTTAATTCTCATGAAATGTGGTAACTCACTCTGAAGAGTTACACTTTATTTTTTCCTAGTTTCATTGCTTCTTTGTCTCATAGACTGTTCCCATAGAGGTTCGCACTGTTTGTGAGAATGAACCTGTTTTTTTCCAAGTTCAGAGCATTAGCCTCCTTTTGAATTTACAAGCGATGTGACTCAAATGGCCTCTCACCAATGCAGACATCTCAGTACTCAGTGTACCTCTCCCATGACCTACAGACCACCTATTGGCATCTCTCAATCTCTTTCTCCTTTGACACCTGATAAATATCAGGTCTTCTCCAGCCTGTCTCTCTATCTCTGCCCCTGCTTCCATCTTCTCTTGTCTCTGTGTCTCTCTAAGTCCTGTTCCTTCCTATCACTTAAACGTGGATACCTTCTTCCAACATGCTGGTAGTGTGCAAGCCTTTGGAAATGCTTCAGGATTCATAAGGTCAGACTTTGCCTTTCCTGATGCATTACTTATTTTTTCTTTACTTCTAGATGCCAGCATATCAATTCATTCCTTTTACTTGGCACTCTAGGGGTCCACTGTCATTCTATGTCCCACTGTATTGGGTTTACATAGCAAGGTTTTGGCGACAGAGGGGGCTGCAGGGGTTGCTTCTCTGAGAAGACACCAGAAGATGCCCCCATGTTAGACAGAGATGGTCCAAGATGGACCTGCCACTGCCCAAAGCTGAGCCCATCAACAACACTGGTGGTGCCTCCGTGGTACCATATTTAAGAAAGAGTAAAAATGCCATGCAACAGCTGGGAGAGAGGAGTGAGAAAATGTGAGAGAAACAGCTCTGCAGACACCAAGGTCAGTGAGGAAGGAAGGGCAGGAGGTGCTCCAAGTGCCAGAGCAGAGATTACCCTGCAGCCTACGGAGAAGCACAGCGGAGCAGATTTCCACATTGCCACTCATGGAGAACCCCACACCAGAGCAGGTGGATGTGCCCTGAAGGAAGGCGCAGCCCATGGAGAGCCCATGCAGGAGCAGGTTTTCTGGCAGAAACTGTGGCCCATGAGGAGCTCACCTTGGAGCAGTCTGTTCCTGAGGGACTGCACCCCGTGGAAAGACCCATGCTGGAGCAGTTTGTGAAGGACTGTATCCCATGCAAAGGACTCCATACTGGAACAGGGGAAGAGTGTGAGGAAGAAGGAGCGGCAGAGACAAAGTCTTAAGGACTGTCTGCAGCTCCCATTCCCCATGCCCCTGTGCCACTTGGGTGGAAAAGGAGGAAGAATTGGGAATGAATTTCAGTCTAGAGGTGGGGAGAAGGTGTTTCTAGTTTTGTTCTTATTTCTCCCTATCCTTCTCTTTTACAATTAATTGACAGTAAATTAAATTAATTACCCCAAGTCAAGTTTGTTTTTCCCGTGACAGTAGTTGGTGAGTGATCTTCCTGTCCTTACCTCAGCACAAGAGTTTTTCCTCATACTTTCTCCCTCCTGTCCTGTTAATGGAAAGGCAGTGGCAGAGTGGCTTGGTGGGCACCTGGTAGCCAGCCAAGGTCAACCCACTACAGTAAATGAAATCTGTTGTAGTAAATGTTTTCATAATTTCAATAAGATACACAAATTTCTTCTATACTATGATCTTGATACATATTCATAGTTGATTGTTAACTTCCCAAATATTTACATGGTTCAGTTCAGGAATTTTAGCTTAACTTCAGAGATTTAATTTTGTACAAAGCTTTTATTTCAAGAACATAGCAGTGTGTGTCCTAGATTAAATAATTAAGAAAAAATATCCATGGAATCTATTCAAATATGGTCAAGAAACTTCGGTTATTTACAGCTCTTCTCCTGCATACTCAAGTCCCAAAGACCCAGCTGCAAATTAGCTGCCTGATTATTGACTCTTATTTACACTCTATCAAAGCGTGTAAATACTGTATTCAGTAGCATCAGCAGCTGCTTAAATTCCTGAGTTAAATAAAAAGAAGAAAATCCACACTCCTAAATGTTCCACACTTAGTGTTCCATGTGGAGAAAGCCAGCAAAAACATAAAAATCCTATTTTTCTCAACAGAAGTGTGACAGCCAGGAACCAGAGTTCAGTTTATACAGCTGTTTCATCACTCTGATTCTAATAAGTATTTACTTTTAAATATGCCTTTTTACCCCCTAACCACTCTCATACACTTAAAAGCATAGATACAGTTCTATTTCGTTCCTAGTTTAAATAGATATTCACTGCTTTGACAAGCTAACAAAATCTAGAACATTATTTCTGGCACGTAAGCATGAAAAACCAATAACTAACATCATACAGCCAAATGCAAATACCATCAATGAGAACATAATGAACTAATTTTAAAAAAATATATATGCTAATAGGAATTAATATGGTGGTCTGTAAAAAATCCAAAATCTTGATAATATATGATGAAAATACTTTTTGTGTTATGCATGATGAAGGGCAGATCACTCTGAAGCTGTTGACCTCTACTAAGACAGTAAAGAATACATCTCTGTGTATTAGTCAATATCACAGTCAAAAAGAAGAAATATTAGACTTTTTGCCACAACTCAGTGATTTATTTAGAAAACTTTATTTATTTATAATGCCAAACACATCCAGTTCAAAGAATTTTGCTGAATTACGGATTAAGTTTTTCACTGCCAGATAAATATCTAGCAGCAAGGGTGAATAAGTCATCTTACTGAAGGCTTGCACATCAGCTCTAAGCCTTAGAGTATATACTTTTTATCATAATGACAAGACTTGTGAATTCTACAGAAATTCAGCACATCCTCTGCTCTTAGGGACTAGATGTGTGCAGAATATATTTTTAAGTGTCACCTACTTTAAAGAAAAAATATTAGAATAGCAAGCTGCACTTCACATCTGCTTCCCTTCCCTCTCTGCAAAGCTCAGCTAGCTCTGGTTATAGGCCCCTTATTATTGTAGAAAATGAATGGGTTTTTTTTCCTGGAAATCAGATAATTCAAGAGTGAATCAAAAACTAGTTACATCGGCCTGGCTTGAGTATGCTTGCTAGAAGACAAACAGCATTTAAAGCTGCCTTTTTTTTTTTTTTTCTTTCCCTGTGTTGCTTATTGCCTTTTTTTTTTTTTTTTTTTTTTTTTTTGTTTTTTTTTTTTTTTTTTTTTTTTTTTCTGGTTTTTTTTTTAATTTTTTCTTTTTCTTTTAGCTAGCTAGCTAGATTTCTTGACGAAGGCTGTTATCTGGGGTTAGAAGTTTGGATTTGGATATAGTTAGTAGAATGATATAATCAGTAACAAAATGACATTGGTTTTAGCACAAATTAGAACTGTGTTATGTACTAAAATTTAGTTTCAGGTATGTTCAGTCCAAAGCTGCAAAGAGCATACCTGTGTCCCGCCCACAACCAGCCTGGCTGCTCCTCAGCCATTTGACTCTTCCAGTTTGCTGTGGATATGTAATCTAGTGGATAGGAAGACATCTACATCATCTTCCTCATTCTGTCACTAGCTAATCTTTTGATGGGATCTTTAACTTTTCTCTACTTTATTTTCTTCATCTTTATAGGAATATTTTCTGCATAGCTTTTTTGTGTATGAAAAAGTGCCTATCCTTTGATTTGAATCTAAAATCTAAGAAAGCATCTCTCACATTGGGACATACTACTGCTGTTGCAATCAGTGGTATTACTTTGACTTAAAGCCTGATGAATATAAAAGAAGGTGAAGCTGTCAGGATAACCCCCATTAACTCTACAGTGTCTTAGAAACCATTTTTTTTTTCTGCAGATTCAAAGCATCCTGACTCTCATATGATGTACTGGCTATTTTTCTTTCTTGCTGGCAAGAAAATGGTCATTCAAGTAGGTCTGCCAGTAATGACGGGTAGGAATGATGACTCTGTGCATGGTGTGGAGAAACATTGCTATTATACTGAGGATGATTTAATCCATGGCCAATTCTGTATCTGTTTGTTGTATTTGAGGTGCCACTGGATTCAGATTGTTAGATGACAGCCATTTTCTACTAAGAATAAAAAAATCCAAACACTCAGAACAAGTAACGTATACCCCACCGAATCTATAATTAATTTATTTTTTGACATGCTTGAGCACCTTGCTGTGTCAGGATTTCACAATTATAAATTATTCTACAAGAAAGAAATGTGGTTGCATATTTTTGTCCTCAACAAGGAAAATGAAAGTCTTTTATCACACAGAAAGAAGAAAACTTTCCGCAGAATTTTATCTCTATAGCAACAATTTCTTAGGAAATTAAAATATTAATGATCCGTAGTTAAATTGTTCATAAAGCATTTAAATAGTAAATTCTATAATTTTTGCTTCAAACACTTAAGTTGTACTAAAGAAAAAGATGGACAAGGTAATTCACGGTTACATTAAATTGTCAGCTGTGTTTGTGTATTGCGTTCATTTATTAAAATAGTCTTCTAACTTTGTGTAAGAATAGTCATCTTCATTTATTGAAGATTTTCTTCTTCTGAAAAATCAATGTAAAGTCAAATACATATCTTTGTGTTCCTGAAATGTGAGAAGGAATTGGCTATCAAATTGTCACTCCCTAGGATTCATTGGATTCACGGTCATCCGTCATTTAAATAGTCTCTGTCTGCTTACAAGTTGGCTGACTTTAATAAGAAAAGGGGCAGAGGTGCACTCCAAACAATCTTGATATTTAAGGCATTGTCTTAAAGCTGGTAGCTGTGAATAAAAGTCACTTCAGTCTAAGGAGGGAACTAAAACCACTTACCAGTTATGTTTTCCTATCTTACATGATTAAAAAGGCAGAACTACTTGCTGTGATAGGATTTTTTAAAGTTACAACCTTCAGATAAAGATCTTTGGAGATTTTTAAAGGTGAAAAATCTTTGTTTTTTTCTAAATAGCTACATCTAAATGGGCATATACCTATTAGTGCTCATATCTGAGTATTCCTGTTAGATCAGTATCTACTTGGGCACAGGCACTGGTTGCTCCCTCTACTTTTGTCTCAGAAGTCCAGGGAGACTGTAGTTCCCCTACAGAGGCATCTCAGTGCCCAGCCAGGAGCACATTGGAAAACTGCACATCAAAACCCAAGGTTCTGAGTAAGCTTGTATGCTTACACAGATATAGGATATTTTGAATTACATTTTTTGACTTCACTATGTATAGCTCACTTAAAACATATTCTGGTTTTTACTGTCTCTCCCTGGATTTGAGCCCAGGAATCATGGTGAACAGAGATGGTATGAGACACAAAAAACTGTCTTGTAACAGAGACAGTTCAGAAAAAGACAGGACTTAAACAGGATCCAAGGTAGGTAGTAATTAATTTAATTCATTACTGAAATTCAAGATGAGGGGAAAAAAAACCCACAGATTTTTTTTTTTTTCTTTTTAAAAACCAGTTCTTAGTAAATAGTTTTCATTTTGTGGAACACTTCAGCTGTACTTAGAAACATATTCTGGCCAATGAGATGCTGACCTTGATGATGTTACAGCAGGACCTCTCTCAATCATCTATCACAGGTCTTGGGAATCTGGGGAGGTCCCTGCTGACTGGAAGCTAGCCAACATTATTCCAGTTTACAAGAAGACCATGAGAAAAGGCCCAGAAAACTACAGACCTGTTAGTCTAACCTCAGTACCTGGAAAAACTATGGGGAAGATCATCCTGGGTGCTACTGAAAGGCATTTAAAGGACAATGCCATCATCAGGCACAGTCAACATGGGTTCAACAAAGGGAAAGTCCTGTTTAGCTGATCTAATAACCTTCTAGGATAAGGTCACCCACCTACTGGATGAAGGGAAGGTGGTGAATGTCAGCTTTCTGGATTTTAGTAAGGTTTTGATATTGTCACTCACAGTATCCTTCTGGACAAGTTGTTCAATAGCTAGATGAGCAGCTATGTGGTGTGCTGGGTGATGAACTGGCTGAATTGCAAGGCTCAGAGGGTTGTAGTGAATGGAGCTACACCTGGCTGGTAGCCAGACACCAGCAGTGTTCCTCAGGGTTGCATTCTGGGCCAATTCTGTTCAACATTTCATCAATAATATAGAGGCAGGAGTTGAATGCACCACGAGTAAGTTTGCTGATGATACTAAACTGGGAGGTGCTATTGATTCTCTCGAGGGACAAGAGGCCTTGCAGAGGGGTCTAGGTAGACTGGAGCATTGGGCAGTGATTAATGGGATGAAATTTAACAAGTCCAAATGCCAGATTCTGCATGTGGGACAGAGTAATGCCAGACATAAGTATAAACTGAGAGAAGAGTGGCTGGAGAACAGCCCTGCAAAGAGGGATCTGGGGGTCCTCATTGACACTAAGCTCAACAGGAGCCAGCAGTGTGCCCTGGCAGCCAACAGGACAAACCGCATCCTGGGGTGCATCAAATGCAGCACAGACAGCTGGTCAAAAGAGGGGATTATCTCACTGTATTTAGCATTGGTGCAGCCTCAGCTTGAGTACTGTCTGCAGTTCTGGGACCCACAATTTCAAAAAGGATGTTGAGGTCCTTGAATGCATCTAGAGGAGGGCAACAAAGCTGATGGAAGGGCTGTAAGGCATGTCCTGTGAGGAGTGCTTAAGGACTCTGGATTTGTCCAGTTTGGAGAAAAGGAGGCTGAACGGTGACCTCTCCATGGCTTCCTGAGGAGGGGAAGTGGAGAGGGAGGTGCTGATCTCTTCTCCCTGGGGTCCAGTGACAAGATGCATGGAAATGATTCATAGCTGCCCCAGGGGAGGTTTACAGTGGTCTTTAGGAATCATTTCTTTACTGAGAGGGTGGTCAAACACTGGAACAGGCTTCCTAGAAAGGCGGTCAATGCCCCATGCCTGTCAGAGTTTGAGACGTGTTTCGACAATGTCCTTAATAACAGGCTTTAACTTCTAGTCAGCCCTGAATTGATCAAGCAGTTGGACTAGATGATCGTTGTAGGTCCCTTCCAACTGAAAATATTCTAATATTCTGCTACGTCCTAATATTCTAATGAGGATTGTCTCAGAAACTGTAAACTGGGAGGAACTTAGCATTTTGCAGGAATAAACAGGAATATAAGATTAAATACAAGTTTAATTTCGCTTGGTTTTTTTCAAGGAAATTTCAAGGAAAAGTTTTGATTGCATCTGCTGAATCTCATTTGTATTTCACCTTGTTTCCATAGTCCTAATGAACAAATTGTGAGAAGACTGAGTAGCTTTTCCCCTCAGAAAATCAGTTCATTGATTAATGGGAAAAGGAAAAGAAGCAGTGGGAAACAAGCAAATAGGGGCTGACTTCAGATCATATGAGCATCATATAAACCTGACACAGGCAGATTCACTGGGATAGAAAGGGGCAAAGAGCTAAAATCCTGCCTGACGGCACTACCACATATGACACAGTAGAAGAATGTGGTTAACGTGCACCTATTACATGGCAAAATGCATGGCTCTACTGGTGCCTTTTTGTATAACTAAAAGAGAATTGCCATCTGTAAGATGGTTTTCAACAGGACTTGGTTGAGAAAGAAAATAAGAAAAAATAATTTTGATAAGCTCAACGTATTTCTACATTTTGTGTTTCGAAGTAATTTTTTTTTCAGGTGTATTTAATCTAAGAAGTTAATAAAGGCCCTAACTTCACTTGACATGATATATCTGTATGGATTTTTACCTTCAGTATTACAAGTTTTGAGTGCCATGTTCAAGCACAGAAAAACTGTGAAGGGACAACCTAGACCCCTGGGCCAAGCACAGGTTAGGAAGTGTACGGAGCTGCAGGTGGGGTAAATGCCAACAGGCACACAAAGTGGGCTGCTGGTAACACCTCATTCTGGTGTCGCTAAATTCACCTGACTTGCTTTTCAAGATCAAAGATAAAAATAAACCAGCTATTGCTCAAGGAATTGCTGTCATGTCAGGAGTGTGTGCAGTATTATAACAGCTGTTTTCCCTTCCTGTACTTGATATGTGCATCTTCAGGAGCTGATGAGAGGCTTGCTGCATATTCCTCATATGCCTTTCTCCTTCTCAGGCTTTCACCAGCATCACATAAGTGGAAAAGTGGAGCTAAAGGGACAGAAGCTTCTCCACTGTGTAGGGGCAAGTTTTGTCGCATTGAGAAATCCCTGCCTTGCTAATTTCCATTTTCAGGAATCAGGAGTGGGAACCTGACACTGTAATCCCAGGTCCTTATGCATTCACTGACAACTAGACATTCATTACCTAGCTCAACAGACAAAGAGATCCATTTCCCATCTAACACTAGGAACAAAATATCAAGCAACTAGAAAAAAGGCAGCAGCCTCTTATCATTGCTCAAGCTTTGGGGCATAGCTCAGGGACCTTGTGAAGAGCACTCCAGTCACTTCCACACAAATAACACATATTCCCAGCTCCTGAGATTCAGTGCTGGCAGCTTAGAGCATCAGTAGGCTTGTATGATAGCCTTAATTACATTTTTGGATGCAGAGTTAGTATGAAGAACAAGTCCGATGATACACTTCAGTTTAGGCTACACGTTATATTTAGTATAGTAAAGAGACACCACTGCCAATCTCTAGTAGGATACTGGGAGCAACTTTTGTATTGATTCACTTTGTCAATATTCATTAAAACCAGAGGCATTAAAAGGGCACCATCAGCATATGGGCCCACATGCTTTGTTCTGTGACAGACAGCTTGCTACATACTCTGGTACTCATCTCCATTAAATAAACAGTATTTCTAGCTTTATCATCGAAAGGCTGCTGGCTAAAATTCACTGTGCCAGTAACTGGATTGATGCATATAAGATGTCAAAGTTTTCTAGTTCCAGTATGAATATATTTAGAGGCTATACAGGTAAAGGATGCTGACTGTTCCCTCTTTCAATTTTAGTATGATATGCCAATCTCTTTGAAAAACAAAAAATTAAGCAATCTACCATAGCACGCATTGTTAAAATAGTAATAATGTAATTATATCCTTAGGACATATATACAGACTGAAAATGTAATGAAGTGTGTCTGGTTTCTCTTGTGACAAAAGGGGTAGAGGGGTGAGTCTGATTAAAATGTACCGCATTTTAACCCTACCCTCTTTGTTAGGTTATTTCTTGTAAAAGACATTTTTATTGTTGGAAAGAAATAATACAGGGACAGGCAATTTAGCAAGCTGCACAATTATTTCAACTGAACTACAATATGTGATTAGGGAGCGTTAACTCGTAATTAGATAATCTATGACGTGCCAACAAGTCAGAAGTCTTCCAGGGTCTAGATAATTTTAATCATCACAGAAGAAATCTTGCATCTAGTACTGCATCTAACAGCACCAATTAACTTCTAAGGAAACGTGATGTGGGGAAAAGTCAGATAGAGCACCTAGCTGTTGTGCTGACCTGGCTTTCCTTCTCTCTCTCCATGATTACCTCAGGCTGTTTGTTGCTGATGAGAGCATGGAAGTCCTTGAACTTCGCAGTCTTGTCTCTTATCAGATTTAATATTTCTTGTACCATTGTCACAGCTTTAGGCTGTAGTTTAGAAAAAAAAAAAAGTTAAAATATCTAGCTATAAACAAACTTCCTGAAAGGGAAATTCATAGACTCTTGATAAAATCTTTTCATCTTGGTTTTGCAGTATAGATTTATCTTCTACTTATAACATCAAAAAGATAAATGAACAAAAAAGAACACCTGTTTTCTATAGGGTCAATAAGTCGCTTCTGATTCCCACTGAACACAGTTGTCATATTTCAACTAATTTTTGTTAATTATGTCTTTCTTACATATTGCCAGATCTGTTTTGTGCCTTACATCTGTGATATGTGATATGGCTATTACCACCCCAGCTGCTATCTGACTTGGGTAGATAAAATTTGTATTTAAAATATGAGACAACCATAACCATTCTATGATTCTATGATTCTATGATTCTATGACAAAGGAGAATGAGTCATCAGCTATGTACAGAAACTGTTATGAATATATTGGTTTTAAAAGTAGCAAATTAGTCAGAAACGAAATATTTAGGTGGTGAAAGGCAAGAAACACTTAAAATTAGAAAATAATATGAAAGAAAAGCGAAGCCAAGAGATTTTAAGAAAAGAATAAAGACATAGACAAGATATCATCATTGTATCAAAGACATTAGTAATAATGCTTCTTCTATACCCTGTCAAAAGATTTTATTAATGAAAATTAGACAGAACCCCATGGAAATATAAAAAAGGAACACAAATTGCCTCTTCTAATGAAATAACAAGTTTTATGCATCCCACTAAGTATTATGTGAAGCAGCTTTTTTGTACAATTCTGATTGTAAAATATAAAAATAAAAATCAAAAAGAGCACACAGGGAAAAGATTCATCAGACTGGTAAAAAAGGAGATAATCCTTTTTTCTGTATTTCAGTCACAGTGTGAATAGGGATCAAGTCCTTGTCTATCTTGTAAGGGTCCTGCTCACCGTGCTCTGATGCATCCTCCAAGTGGAGTGTTGCTCCCACATGCTTCCTGCCTTTGAGTCACTGCTTCAGTGTGTTCAAAAATGTGAAATAAATAATGCTTAAAAATACTTAAAGGTAAATATTTATATAAAAATAAATTAAAATTAAAAATATTTTAAAATGTGATAGAAAGCGAAACTGTCAAAAAGAAATAGCAAGCATCTCACTGCATAAAATTATCTAGCATGGTGATTTGGATGTTCAACTTTCAGGAAGCAAGTGAATTCAAATCTCCTGAACCAGCAGACAACACTGAGCACAGGTCATTTTCCAAAGCTGCCAGGCAAGCAAGGCCATTTTCTGGAACAGTTTTGTTTAAAATCAAACTGTGTCTGTGCATAATGTTTCGATCTGCATAAGTTATTATATTCAAGCAAAAAATTGCTTCACTGAAACATTTCTGACTGGCTCTGTTGAATATTTTACACAAACTGCCCACCTCACATGTATCTATGGTAAAGGGTAAATATTGGTAAATATTGCTTTATGAAGTTTTTTGTTTTGTTTTGTTTTCTACACGTGTATTACTGAGTATGTAATACTCTTATGGATCTTACCTCCAATGAATTTACTATTTAATGAGTTTGCATATCTTTGCTAATGCATATTTACAGTGCTTTTTTTGAGGTTTTATGTTAGTCAGGAATGTGGGAAATAAATCCCATCTTCTGTGCTGTACTTCACATTTATGTGCATGCTATTTTATTGATTTATCTCTGTATAGGATATTCCTTTTGCTGTATAACACATCAGCTATTTAAAAAAAAAATGTTTATACATTCATATGACATTGTCATAACCTTTTGACTGTCTTTCAGTCTCACCTATGACAAAGAAATTCTGCAAATACAGTATGAGATTTTGTACAGAAATGGTACTTCTAGATTGATTAAACTCCTGACAGATTTAGTGAGTTTTTATTAAGTTCAAAAGAAAAAGTAGGAGTTACTGGAAGAATCATAGAATGGTTTGAGTTGGAAGAGGTCTTAAAGATCATCTAGTTCCAACCTCCGTGCCATGGGCAAGGAAACCTTCCACTAGACCAGGTTGTTCAAAGCCCCATCCAACCTGACCTTGAACACGTCCGGGGATGGGGGCATCCACAACTTCTCTGGGCAACCTGTTCCAGTGTTTCACCACCCTCAAAGTAAAGAATTTCATCCTTACGTGTAATCTAAACTTACCCTCTTGCAGTTTAAAGACATCACCACTTGTCCTATCACTACATGCTTTTGTCAAAAGTCCCTCTCCTGTTTTCTTGTAGGCCCCCTGTAGATACTGGAAGGCTGCTATAAGGTCTCCCTGGAGCCTTCTCTTCTCCAGGCTGAACAGCCCCAGCTCTCTCAGCCTGTCCCCATAGGAGATGTGCTCCAGCCCTCTGATCATCTTCATGGCCTTCCTCTGGACCCTCTCCAACAGGTCCGTGTCCTTCTTATCCTGGGGGCTCCAGAGCTGGATGCAGTACTCTACGTGGGGTCTCATGAGAGGAGAGTAGAGGGGCAGAATCCCCTCCCTCGACCTGCTGGCTAGGCTCCTCTTGATGCAGCCCAGGATGCAGTTGGCTTTCTAGGCTGTAACCACACATTGCTGCCTCATGTTGAGCTTCTTGTCCACCATAACTCCCAAGTCCTTCTCCTCAGGGCTGCTGTCAATTCATTCTCTGCCCAGACTGTATTTGTGCCTGGGATTGCCATGACCCATGTGCAGGACCTTGCACTTGCCCTTGCTGAACTCCATGAGGTTTGCACAGGCCCACCTCTCAAGCATCTCAGGGTTGCTCTGGATGGCAAGAAGCTCCTAATATACATAGTCATGATTTGTTTTTGTAACAGCCACAATCTAGGTTAACATGTTCTAAAAGCTTTAAGCCTAATAAAACATGTAAATGTTTTCATTCACCAGCAAAATTCTTGCTGACCTTTGTCATGTACAAGTCATGAAGTTATGTCCTGCCTTCCGCCAGGCAAAGTGTAATTTAGAATTATGTGGCTGTTGGTTCTTTTACTATAAAAAATCTAATATCTCTAGCTGATCATCTCAGCAATTTCATTTGTACCCCTTGATTTTAATGTATCCTCTTGTGTAAGTTTCACTACAATAATATTTGACAAACATACATGTTAAAGGCTATTTTTTTTTTTCCACTAGCCCTGTCAGTTAGGGAGGTTGTAACATTCCCATTTGATGTATGTTGATGTATGAAAAGTCATGCCCTTCCTAGATGGTGGGCTCAACCAACTCATGTTAAGTGCTGAGGTGTCCTACAAGAACAGAGAGGTTGATCTTTGCAAATAGCTGTTCAGTAATCTAACCTCTTTAGCAGTGCTGGCTCACAGAAGAGCCTAGTCTGAGCCCAGCTCTCACATGTGGAAGAGTTCTGTCTCTCATATCTGGAAGAGTTTAGGCATTTGGCTGTAGGCTGCTCTTTCCAAGCCCATGTGAGCCACTGACATCAACAAAGCAGCCAGCTCTACAGAAATCTGCTTTTCTAGTCTTGCCCATTGTACTTATGCAGTTAGTTCTCATTCCTCTGGCCGTGCTTAGTGGTTTTCATGTTATATCAATAGCATAAGGATTTTTTGTACTTACTTTAACTCAGGTATATATATGAACTATTAGAAAGTATAAGCACTTGTTTAAATATGCCAGGTTCATGCTTGAAACTTGTAGTAACAGCTGGAGTAAAATTAGGCAAAAATACAACTAAAGGAAGACAAAATTAGGCAAAGATACAATTAAAGGAAGACAAAGTAAATTTTCATATTTAAATGATCAGTTGTATAAAATGAAAAAATTGTATGAGAATTTTTTCTGTCTTCTTGTGCTATGTCTTTCATAGCCTACTATGTTTGAATTCATGTCCTGTTCTTTCAAAGAAAGGCTCCTCTCAAGCACCTTTAGTGCTCCTCTTAGGCACATTTAGTTGGCTAGCATGGACACAACCTTAGCATATCTAGTGTAGGCAGGTTGGGAATGCCCCACATGTTACAGTCACCTCTCAGCAGCTCTGTAGCAATGTCAGTGAAATCTGGCCTGTGTTCAAAGACTGATAAGCAGCAGACTGAGAGGTGAACCACACTTTTCTGTAAGCAGAAGTGTTATGTTTATTTTGAACGCGTACGTTGATTTCTGCTCAGTGGCAGGCACCTGTGGGGACACATTAATTTTTCTTGGGCTCTTAAAATGCAAACAACAGCAGTACCTGAAAGGGAACTTCTTATTGGCTACCTTGTTTTTTCCTCTTTTAAATGAGCCATAGTCTCACGCTTACATAGATACACCTATTGCAGTGATATGCCAAAGTTGCTTCTCATAAAAAAAAAAAAAAAGCCAAGAACTAATAGAGCTTTATGTTTCAAGCACTGACATTTCAATGAAGAAGAAATACCTGTTTTATAATTTTTCTTAATCTTTTTCACCTGTGCCATTGTAAAGAAAAGGCATGCAATAACAGAATGAGCACAAAAGGTGGGGTATGGGTTACAAATAAATACATCTTGCCTAAGTTTTGCAAGGATTTAATCACATCAGTGAATCCTGTGATACATAGCAGTAGAGATTGTAAGTTTCACATGTATTTTACTTTGAAAGTAGAATCCAGGTACATAGCTTCACATTCTTCCCTGAAGAAATCACCCAGAGTCAGTGAGAGCACAAGAGAAAGTCCTCATCCACACTTTTGTCATCTGATCTTTTTGTGAATTCTGCCTCACCTCATCACAAAATAAGTCCCTATGCCTTTGCTCTTAGGAAAAAGCAGGACTTAACTCTCACTTGGGCTGGGGACTGCTTTAAGTAGTTTCTTCTCTCTGAAATGGAGAGGTCACATTTTCACATAAATAAAAAAACAAACTCAGAATGCTGCTTGCCAGCCTTGCTTACACATGCTCACTTTCAGGCTGTCTGTGCTCTGGCATACCACATTTCTAGCTCCCTTTCTTCCAAACTCTCAGCTTCTTGCTATTGAAAAATGAGGAAGCCTGCTTGCTCCAGGGCTGTCCATTCAAAGGGACTGACTTCTTTCAGCTTCACCAGTGTGCTCAAGTACATCTTAATATTGGAATCCTCAACAGAAGTTAATGTCTGTGAGGCATTTTCTTCTCAGTGAGATGGTAAAAAAATTGATAAGTCAAACACTAACCACTTCTCCTCGAACCACAGCTAGAGAAATGTGAAGTGCTGCAAGAGGGTGTTAAAGAGCACTGAGAATAAAAACATTTTGCTTACATAAATTTCATCAGTCCCCAAAGACTTGTAAAATAGTTTTTGAAGCAGTTGTGCTTCGAAAAAGATATAAACCATAATAGGCTGACCCTTTATACTGCATCTTCTTCATGTGATAGTTGGGCATAGAGCCAAGGTTTATGAGGACATTAAAGAAAAATTAATTCTACATCATAAGAATGTTTTCATAATATTTATTCATTTAACTGATAAATATTTTATTATGGTTATCTCAGGAAAACAGTAATTAAATCTAAAGGAAAAATCACTATGTGTTTTACAAGAAATCAATTAAGGAGAGTTCTTAAATGAAAAATAAGGTAGAAAACATAATTTATGCCATTTTTTTCTTATATTTTGTCCAAATGTTTTGGTTGTATAGAAACTGGCCTAATATAAAAGAAAAAATCCACATACAACTATCCAGGGCTATTCTCAGATGTAATTCTATTAACATCTTTCATTATTTTGGTCCATTTAGTCCGGTTATGTTTCCAGTGGCATTTAAAAGGCAATCCTCAAATTCTCAAAGGCATATCATACATTTCAAAACAACCAAATCTACTTATTCTAAAAGTCCAGAGTATCACTGATGGTCTCAAAAAAGCTGTGATTCCTGTTATTTCTGTAAGATATAACTGTGTTTTTCTTTGCTGTAGGAAAATTGTAGTCATGAGTTTACTATCAAAATCCTCATAGCACTAGGATATCAAAGTTATCAGAGGTAACATGGGATCAACTTAGCTGTGAACACAAAACTCAGAGAAAACAGTAGATCCTGAAAATAGTAGATGAAAATGTATTTCTATAAGTATTTTCCAGAATTGCCCCATGCTTAAAAGAGTGAATACAAATATGAAAATTCAGCACTGCTAATAGAATTTTCTTCTCTCTGTAAAGTGAAATTAAACCATCTCAGACAGAGAGAAGTCAAGCCACAAGGACCATACTCCACGAACTGTAGATCTCTTTGTAAAATGTTAAAAAAAAAAAATCAATTCACAAGTGCATGTGTCTTTGCTGATAAACTAGCTGGAAATTCCTCAGGCAGGTCCCTGAATTCTGTAGGACTTTGACTCTCTGTAACCTCAGGCTCTAAAAACTTTTATTCACTTAAGAATCCTCCTTGAGCTGCTCTGGACTTGTAAGAGATTAGAATTTGCTTCTAGGCAAGACAGCAAAGAGAGATTTAATAAAGTGCTTTAAATTAATTTTAAAATGGCAGAAGTGTCACCTGGTGAATACCTAGACACAACATACAGAAGTGTTATTTTTAAAATTATTTTACTGCCTAAAAGTTTCATGCTTTCATTTCTCTACCAGATTATACAAGGTACGGTAAGATATAAGTCTCTGGGATTGTATTACCAATGACATGATGAGGAAACTGGACAACTGCCTAGAGTACTTGTAAGAAGGGTACAGTCCTTAGTCAGGAAGAGGATAGGAGCCAAACATATTTTTAAATGGTTTGTACATATTCCTCAAGCTGACTTCAAACTAAATTGTTTACTTGTTACAGCACAGCTAAAGAACAAAACTCTGAGGAAGCCACACTGCTTTCAGTTCTGGTCAATCTATATAACTAGCTCAGGGACATGGTAAAGCATGGTAATCTACAGCACTTCAGAAATACATATATGTTCAAGGAATGGGGCAGCTGTTAGCTGCTGTGCTTGCCTGATCTAGGTCTGCATATCATCAGTGGAAATTACAGCACTGAGCAATGAACCTGGTGTGGAGTGGAGGGAGAACTCATGGAATCATGGAATAGTTTGAGTTGGAAAGGACCTTTAAAGGTCATCTAGTGCAGCCCCCTTGCAAGGAGCAGGGACATCTCCAACCAGATCAGGTTGCTCAGAGCCTCATCCAACCTGGCCTTGAATGTTTCCAGGGATGGGGCATCCACTACCTCTCTGGGCAACCTGATTCAGAGTTTCACCACCTTCATTGTAAAAAATGTATTCCTTATACCTAATCTATATCTACCCTCCTTTAGTTTAAAACCATTACCCCTTGTCCTGTTGCAAGAGTCCCTGGTAAAAAGTTTGTCCCCATCTTTCTTATAAGCCCCCTTTAAATAAGAAAGATTACAGTAAGGTCTCCCTGGAGCCTTCTCTTTTCCAGACTGAACAGCCCCAGCTTGCTCAGCCTGTCCTCACAGGAGAGGTGCTCCAGCCCGCTGATCCTCTTCATGGCCCTTCTCTGGACTTGCTCCAGCAGGTCCACGTCCTTCTTACGCTGGGAGCTCCGGAGTTGGATGCAGTACTCCAGGTAACTCACCCAACTCTATCGTGCTGCCAGAGGAAAGCAGAGATACTCATCTAACTTTCTTGTTTCAAAACTCTGAGACTGTGAAAGTTGCATGTTTCTGTCACTTAAACTGAACGGTCAATTTTGCTCTTTAGTGTAGAATTCTTCTGCTTTCAAGAACTTTCAACTTTAAAAGAGAAAACAAATTACGTCATTACTTTTCCATTTTTAATGAGTTGTTGCCCTCTCTTATAAAATGAAAATTAATTCATGAATTCTCTATTTGTCAGTAAACATTACTGAGGCGGGCATTTTAGGGTGATAGACATGGTCACAAAGCTATACACTGATGTTTTATTAATGTCTGTCAATCCAAACAAATCTCAACTTTACATGAGTGAGCCTTAAGACAAAGAAAATAACACATATTGATATGTAAGCACCACCACGTAGACTACATTTGCTCCTGAAGAGTTTGGAAACAGCACTAAAAATTTGCATTCAGAATACCATAATGTTGCACATTGCTACTCAGGGATGAGAAGGTTGTTTATGCTAGGCATCAAAATTCCTTCTTTTTAATTTGGATTCTTCCAGTGATGCAGTTTGTTGTTTTGTTTTGTTTTGTTTTGTTTTGCAGAAGTGCTGTGAAGTCACTCCTAGAAAAGTGCACTGTAGGAAAAAGTGCTTGATGTATAGGTTAGGTTGGTTCCCTGACTTCCTACCCTTTGGTGCTGACTGTCTTGCTTTGCTAGTGTGTAAGTACAAAACCAACAGCTCTGACTGTGAGTATGAAGTGCCTCAGCCATGTCTTAGCTGACATGTCTGCGTCCAACCCTGCAGGCCATTTGTCAAATGGAAGAAGAGCTGCCTGTAGATTACCCATCCTTGTTTTACAGACTGAGCCAATGTCCTCTCACAACTGAGCACCCAAAGGCTGGAAAACACTTGCAGAAATGGTGAATCTATGATGTGGCAGTGGAGTGAAGGAGAGACAAGCAAAGAGCAGGCAGATCCAGAAAAAATATCAACTAAAAAAGATGCTGTACTAAATTTTGTCTGCAAATTCTGAGAAGTAAAAACAAGGTCCCTCACAGTACACCACAGATCTATTCCCAGCTTAGCTGCCAGAGAAAATCTAGGAGAACCTTCATGGAGAAATGATATCACTCAACAGGAAATGGTTTGCCAGGAAAATAGAGAAGAATACAGATGGTAGCAGTATCCATAATAGTGCATATGTTGTACAACCACATTAAAGACTCAGTCTGTATGTCTGTACTTGTTCATCAGGCAAAACTTGGCTGGATCCATTCCTAATTGAATCAAGACCAACTGCAGTGCGAGACTTGGCTTTGAAATGTGGTCACTACAGTCAGGATAACCACTTTTGACAAGATTGAACCAAGGGACAAATGCCCAAGCACAAAACCAGGTCAGGATTGTAGAATAGGTCACACAAGTTCTACCAAGTCTCAGCAACAGTGAATGCTTTTGATATGGAAGTTACTGTTTTGGGTTTACCTCTGAATTAAATGAATTGACAGTTTGTATGGTTTTGACATATTGCTTCAGTTTCCTTTCTAATTCAGGAAGACGTCCACATCATTTCGCTCTTCATTTCCATTCTCATCAGTTTTGGTGCTGGGGATAAGCCATGAGACCCTCCCTAATATTCATGTAAGAATTACTGTGAAGGTGCATTTTCAGGTGACATATATGGAGATATTTTGCTTGAACACAGTTTCACTTCTGTTGATAGCATTCTTGAAGGAGCCAACTGGATCTAGAGGGAAGAAAAAACCAAAAAATGGAACTGGTATAAGCCTTGTAAGATACCTGACAGAAAAGTTGATGGGTTTGGAGTCTTTAAATTTATATAATCTCTGACAGCTGAAATAAAAAGCTTAACAGAAGGAAAAAAAAATCTTTTGTGGCTCAGTATGTACAGTGGAGATAAGAGAGATTAATACAGATATTTTTAAAAAGTGTTCAAGTGTTTATCTCAAACACACACATTCCACTGGTTCAACTAAATCAAGTAGCTCTGTTTCTCTATTTGGCTGCAAGAGTTTCCCAAACTTCCTACATCTTCTTTTTGTTTGCTGTTTTGTTTGAAGATCATGAACATATTGTACTGGACAGGATTAAAAACTGCACAACAAATTCAAAGTTATAAAGATAATTTGTTATCTTTTCCTCCTTATATGATGCTTATGTCACTGAATTTTCAGAAAAAAAAAAAAAGAAGAAAGCTTGGAAGATTAATCGGCAGTAGAACTAGCAAAATAGCAAAGTGGATACTGGAAAATCAGGTCAGTGATTTTTGAAACCATGACCTTCACTGTTGTTCTAGTTCTCACAAATGTTAGTGCTCTACAGAACTGATGATGAATAAGGATTTGTTTGTGAAATTGATTTCATTTCAGGTTATGATTACATCACAAATTTCCTAAAACTTAATTTTTTAATAAAAAATCAGTTTAATAACAATTTTTACTAAGCCTATAGTTGTTGTTGTAGGCTATGGTTATAAATGGTGAAATACTGATCTAAGGACTCCAAGGCAATTAAAGTTCTCTATATGTTGTCTTGCAAAGCCTGCACTATATGTGAAGAATAGCATAAGAAAATAAATTAAATCTTCCTGGGAAGCCTGATTTTTTTGTCTTATACTCAGATTGTTCACAGTCTTAGTACTTTAGAGCTCTTATCTAGTAAACCAACAGCAAAATGACGGTATCAGGTTCAAAGAAATGAGATGTAATCTGAGAAAAATTACTCATAGTCCAGTTCATTCACTTTGTTTAAAGAACAGGGGAAAGAAAATCTCTACTACATTTTTAATTAGCAAGATGACAACTATATAACTCCAAACTTTCCATATTAGGATTGCATCCATCTTTCTCCTCAGGAAGTTTTGCTGAAGGTAGCACTACTAGGAGTCTTCTGTTACAGTGTCCACTCCTGAACAACGTCCACCCCAGAGGCAGACATTCTCTAAGTAAGCAGGAGGCATTATTCCCCAGGAACATGTACATGTTGCAACAAAGGAAGACCAGCAGATCTACCTTTTTTTTTTTTTTTCCATGTAAAGAACAAGAAACCATTAATCACTTATAATAAAATATAGGCAAAAATACTTAGCAAACAAGCCGCAAACATAGTTAGTAGGACTAACAGAAGGATGGCAAGTCCACAGTGTATGTAAATCTGCTGCATTAAGCCTCAGTTTCATAAATATCCAGTGTCCTTTCTTGACATCTAATGCTTACACTGGTATTCTGTGTGAATGAGCTCTACATTACTTTAATTACAGTAATTCATTGTTGAGAGAACTCACCAAACTTTGCCAAAAAAAAAAAATATTTCCATTCATTTAGTTCAGCTGTCTACATTAGCCTTTGCCTGTAATTTTTTTTGGTACTAAATTTTCCAAAAACTTTAAACATTCCTAACTAGTATTACTTTGTCCTTCCTCTTAAAAGTAAGCAAACAAAAAAGATTCTGAATCACAAGTTATTAAACCAGAAGTGCCTTTATTGATAATTTGTTCTGCTTCCATAGAAAATACAGAGTGAGGAACTGCATCTGATAATTTCTGAAGCAAATTCATAGCTTCTGTGTAAGACATAGCTTCCTATTTAGAAGTCATTAAATATAAAGATCCCACTATGTCTCTGGGTGATTCAGGGGCTGATTGCTGCAGTGATATACATTTTTTTTTAAATATGTCCTTGGATAAAATAGATCCAGCTCCTGAAGGTAGACTTTTACTTCCTAGAAAATGGATTTATTCTATGTACAAAACTCAGTAAACCTAGTTCTAGCAGCTACTGTCTTGAGGACTCAACCAGTATCTGCTTGTCAGCTGTGCCAGGGGACAAGAATTCCATATTGGTCATAGCTTCCTAATGATTTGAACTTGAAGTTCCTCTAAATATCTGAGGATTTAATATTTGTATCTGCTCTAGATTAATCTTTAGTTTTCAGTTCTTCCATACTTTAAACAGAGATTTTTACCATTACAGTCTTCTACATTCAACTTGTCTCTTGCCTTGTAAAGATTTTGTCCTAGACATAAGAAAGAATTGCTTTACTAGGAAAAGGAAAATTCATGTGTTTGCTGTGGAGAGAGAAATTCTTCCTAAAAGATGCTTAAATATTGGCTAAAAGGTTAGTAATTAACCTATAAGCAAAGTGGCAAGAGTTTGTTAATGGTAAGATGAACTAGAACTAAAAACTGGTGATGTTGACCTCATCACTAGCCTGAGTGGGTATATCGTTCTGTTGCCTGAAAAGAAGTGCCATGCAGCTATGTAAGGGTGAATTTAGCTGATAAATTTGAGCATCTATTAAAAATACAGCAAATTAAACTCCAACTTTATAAAGCCAAGACTAAAACTTTCATTGATTTCATTGTGGCAAGGACTTTATCTAATGAGCTTGTTAGCTTTGTGTTTTTAACTTCCAGGGTTAGTTTGTGGGGTTTTGTTTTTTTTTTTTTTCTTGTAGGCAGGCATACTTCTGCAATGTAATGTTTCTTTGAATTTTAAGATTCTCCTGATAGACTTAAGGAGTTATATGTAATTAAAGATTGGTAGAAATAACACATATTTGTGTAAGAAGTGTTTTACACTGAACTGCTCTTTATTTTTATCTAGATTCACTAACCACGGTGAAAAAAAAATGCAATTGCCTAGGTAAAACCTATCAACATGACAAGGTGGATTAAAAATATGAAGAAAGTGCAAAAAAAGTAAATATAATAATTTAATCAAATAGGACATTCATAACTAAAATACTCTAGAAATATTTTTGAAAGTTGGAGAGGACATGCAGTATAAGAGAACATAAACTATGTCAGATCTCCAAGCAAAACTTTTGCAGGAGAACAATTAAAACATTTCCTTGATATTGTACCTGCGAGTTAGTCAGTCTACCAATCAGTTTTGTGAGGGTAAGAAAATGAAAGCTAGCCTAAAACAAGAACAAAATGAGCTACCTTTGAATTTTGAGGGAAATCAATGCAGAAGAAAACAGAAATGGAGCGCAGGAGAAAAAGAAACTGAGAGTTTCATATACTTTCTAGAGAAGCACGTTAAAATAAGCCAGAAAATAAGCCAGATCAGGTCTCTTAAAGAACATTTAACTGTTTCTCCTGGTTCTGGCTAGGATAGAGTTAACTTTCACCTGAGCTGGGAGGAGAACTGGAGCTGGTGGCCCCTGTGGCTAGGGGACACAGCTGGGAGAATCATAGAATCATAGAATGCTCAGGGTTTGAAGGGACATTCAAAGGTCTTCTAGTCCAACCCCCCTGCAAGGAGCAGGGACATCTCCAAACAGATCAGGTTGCTCAGAGCCTCATCCAACCTGGCCTTGGATGTTTCCAGGGATGGGCCATTCACCACCTCTCTAGGCAACCTGTTCCAGTGTTCTACAACCCTCAGTGTAAAAAATTTTCTCCTAATATCTAATCTAAATCTACCTCCCTCTATGTTAAAACCATTTCCCCTACGTCCTATCACAACAGGCCCTACTGAACAGTCTCTCCCCATCTTTCTTAGCCAACGGCTGGGATAAGTTTACTCAAATTAGCCAAAGGGTTATTCCATACCATGTGATATCATGCCCAGTATGTAAGTGAGGAAGCTGCTGAAGGGAGCCTCCTGCTACTCAGGAGGAAGCTGGGCATCAGAATCTGCTGTGAGCTATTGTACTGTAAATAACATGCTTCAGTATTTTCTGTTATTGGGTTTTGTTTGTTTGTTTTCCATCTCTGTTTTGTTGTCTTCTGTCATTCTCTTAAACTTTTTTTTTCCTCAACCCACGAGTTTTACCTTATTTTCTTTACCAATTCTCTTCCCTGTCCCAGTGGAGGGTGGGGGGAGTGAGCGAGCAACTGCGTAGCTTGGTCCTGAGCGGGGCTGAACTATGACACTCTTGCAGTGTATCTTCAACTCTACTATGTCATTCTCAACAAACAAATAAAAGACTAATTACTGATGTTAAAATTTGTTTTACTCCCAAAAGCAGTGCTGAACCATCCATACCATTATAGACTCACATTCTAATCTCTAAACTACCTCTTTAGTTTAATCCTATTTATTCCTTGTTTGACTCACAGTGAACAGGGAGCAGAGAAGTTTCTTCCTTAACTCTTTGCTGTGGCCTTTCATGCATTTAAAAACTGTTAGCATGTTCAGCTCTGAGTCTTCTTTTCTCTTAACAGTGCTACTTCCATGATCTTTCACCACAAGTAATTTTTTCTAGCCTTCTGATCATTTCTGCTGCTTTCCAGCAGATTGCATCCTAATTTAGATGTTCCCGTAAAACTGAACAATGCATTCTATCTGGTTCAATGGAAGCACATCACTAAACGCAGAATGAAATATATGTGCTTGTGTTTAGTTGTGAATTAATTCTGTGATAAAACGGAATTTTTCCATCCCTTTCTTTCCCCTTGCAACAACTAATTGCTCCCTATTGATCTGTTCAGTTTTCAATATGCAAATCAGTGAAGCCACTATGAAACTTAAGCTACTGTAAAAACAAATTCCAAAACAGTAGAGCTTATATTTTCTAGCTTATTCCAGCAGGTTCTGGCTGTACCACTAATGTATCTGTAAGATTTGCAAAAGAGTTTCACCCACCACAGTTAAATCATAGCACCTATCAGAACCAGTCAATCCTCTCAGAATTCTATACCATCATCAAGCTCATTTTAGTATGCAAGAAAAGAAAAAAAAAAATCCCATTCCAGTTGTCCACAAGGACTTTCTTTCAGCATCACTAAGGATAAGATTTAAAAATAACAAAAGTATGATTCATCTGACCAAACGCACACACCCAAAGTAAAGATGTTTATAGGTAAGCTAGTCAGTCTAGGGTACCTTTAGTAAGTCTTATCAATAAATGATTAATCTTCTTTCTTTCCGGAAGTAGACTCAATTTAGGAGATTTAGAGTTAATTTAGAAGTATTTATTTGGATGACATTAAATATTTTCCAGAAGAGTCTGTATCATTTCTCTGATTATAAAGGCAGCTGAAAGTTACTTGCTGAAAAGTACATCTCTCTATTTAGCCAGATAAATCCTAGCCTCAGTGTTCATACATATACATGTTTCTGAATCTCTTACCTGGTCTCCCGAATTTCAATTTCCTTTGTTTTTTTTTTACTCTCCAGCTGTTATAATTAACAAAACAAACAAACAAACAAAAAAGTAAAATGTGTCTTTCATAAAAAGGAGAGAGACATTTGATGGAAGTGTAAACTTGGCTCCCATCTAGTTTTTTTCTGAAAATAATGAAATAAAAGTATTTTTCTAAGATACTTTGCAGCAATGATAATATTTAACTATAATTCAAAATGCCAGCATTATTAATGCTTTATCTTCCCTATAAAAAAGATGTAAGAACACTCACATAATCCACAGTTTATTTTAATTCCTTGTTTTGATGATTTGCATAGGCAAACTCTGGAAGAGATCTTTAATTACTACTCCTGATTAAATATAATCTGTTTTAAATATATCCCTTTTTACTCAAATATATCAATGCTTAGACATACTAGCAGAACTCTGTGAAATATTGAAGGCAGTCATTACCTGTCTGTATTTTTTACCAGGGTAGCTTGCTAAGCCAAAACGTCCAAATTGTATGTTAATGGCTTTTATATATTTTCAGTCATCCTTGCTCATTTTTCAGGATGAGGGAAACAATGTTTTTCTTACTTAGGAACAAATCTTATCATAGCTATGTTAATTTTTCTGCTAGCAGGAGCCTCACAGTGACTACTGACTAGAAAGTCTTGATAAGGGAATGCTTTCAAACAGTGATGTCCTCATCAAGCTGATGATAACTGCAGTTCTCACTGTAACTGGTAACTATGTCTTTTGATTGCCTTCATATGATATTCGTAAAATGTGTTACATTTGCCCTTCCTTCCTGCCTACATTTACCAGTATATATATGGGTTATATACCTTCTGATACTAAGGTTATACTTATGCTAGTAAAATAAATAAAGACAGGATACGGTCCCAAACACTGTCACACCATCATCCATGCTCTTTGAGTTGTTATTACCATCCGTGGCATAGTTTTCACAGCTGCAAACTAGCAATCTCAGTATTAGAAAATGCCTAGTTTGCAAGTAGGATGGATTCAGAATAATTCCAAATAGAAGAGGGAGAATAAAATAATTTACTAATAAATTTTGTATTGTATCAGATGGTCCTGGTCCAGAGAACAGTTACCTGTTCATTTTATGTAGTCTCAGAAATGTAACTGGAAAAGTCATCCTTTTAAAAAGGTAGTATTTCTAGGACACTTTCCTTTAAAGAACTGCATTCTGTGTGTGTGTTTAGAATAGTTTAGGGGTTTTTACAAGAACTAGAGAAGAAACAGCTCAACCAGCTGAAAGAAAAAAAATCCATATTACTATTCCCAGATCAAATTTACAATGCACAACTGAAATAAATTTAGATGAGTCAAACATGAAGGAAAGAAAATCAGAAAAGTTTTAATGTGGCAAACATGAAGTTGTTTCTTTCTTGTTGTTTCCTGAGCTTTCACTACTGAAAACATTAATGGTAATGAAGTTGGAAAGACTCTTCAATAGATCCCTGGGCATGTCTATTAGGGATGTACCAAACAGGGACTCATATGCCATATCTCTGCCACATGCTGCTGTTGCCAGGAAAAACAAGCCGTAGGTCTTCAGTGACTTTGATGGAAGAAGATCTGAAGGGAGGCAAGCAGCAGGGTGCAGAAACTGTCCCTAAGGCCCAAATATGTCAACAACTCTCTGATTCTTTACCAGAAATGCACTCTACTTTTTTTTTTTTTTTCCAGGTGTGATAATGTGTTTCTGGGTGTTTCTGGGTGGCTCAAGTGAAAAAAAGTTGATCAGGGTCAACGGTTTAGTGGCTCTTTTCGTACTGACAGTGGGGTCCCCATATACACAAATTGTGAGTGGAACTGCTGACTAGTAGAGTATAGCTCATCATTCAGCACATTAATAGGTATGTTGTGCTTATATCTTCCAAATCAGACATATCCTTAAACATACTATGAACCCTGGCGTGGTGACTGTAGTTAGATGTACGTATGAAACAATGTACTAATGCCTGCCATATAATAAATCAAAGTAAAACTTGATCACAGCAAAATAAAATTTGAAAGGAAAGGACATGACATAGACTTACTATCGCCTCTCATAGCGTTAGCACAATGTATCATTTCGCTATTGGAAATGTCAACTGTATTGCCCTTTCTCCTGTTCCATCCAAGCATATATTGACAGCACAGTAACAGATGTTGAG
Source organism: Ardeotis arabs (assembly GCA_011801015.1). Lineage (NCBI taxonomy): Eukaryota > Metazoa > Chordata > Aves > Otidiformes > Otididae > Ardeotis > Ardeotis arabs. Next base: position 58,179 of record JAAGAY010143461.1, read on the forward strand.
AGAATCAACAGTGTAAGAGCAGCCAATGAGATCTTTTTTCTAGTTTCTTTTTAGTAAATGTTATTTAATGCATTTTTCACATGTCTATGAAGAACACTTTCTGTTTGTACTAAGTTCATCAAAGCCTTGTTTGTAGAAAAAGACATAAGATCTAGGAGGAGTGTGACTATAAGCAGTGGACCAGATTGCAAAGAAACAGACATGTCTACAAACAGAATTAAAATCTAGCAAATTAGATAAAAATTCACAACTCTGATTATAAATGAAGCAAGCAATACTAGTTTATATATTTTACAGAAGACCTTAACAACAAGCATGTTGTTATTACATCACAAATATGCTACACATTACTTCCACAGAAATTGTTTTATACACTCATCACCTGCAAGACAGCCATCCATAACCAGAACTTCTAAGCATATAAGTAAGAAATCTCAGGGAAGAAAGACCTTCAGTGTATTTTAAAAAGTCATTACCATGAAATTTGTTTACCTAACTAGCATATACTCTTAGGTCTGCTTATTTGCTCATGCTATCCCTACCATTTTAAAATTATAGATTCAGAGTAAGTCTACAGCAAACAGAGTACTTGCATTATTATAAAGATAATGAATAATCATAATACAAAATAGATGAGCCTAAAACAAGACCTGAAATAATAAATCTTCTTTTAGCTAAAATTCATTGAATTAGGGGAGCTTGGACTAATCTTTACAAAGTTAATATGGGAACTGATGCATGGAAATAATTCTCTCATTTGCTTGACATTTTTAATTCAATGCACAGGGAAAGAAATGCAAGTTTTAGCAGTCTCAGGATAATCTTGATTTCATATAAAGCCATGTCAGCCAGTAATGTGACTTCAGAGACACTGAAAAATGTTTTTTTTTTAATATTAGAAGCCCATTCTGTCGATTTCTTTTGAAAACAAATTTTGCAAAAATAGCTGAAGCTGATTTGAAGACTCATCTAGAGAGTATACTGTGTTTAAGACAACTAAGAAAGTTAGTGAATGAAAGTTCCTTTTCTTCATATTTTTTGATGAAGAGTCCTGAAATGTCTAAAGAGCTACATTCCTTCCTTTTTTTGCTTTAGTGAGCTCATTTAATGAAACAAGGAAGCAATACATTCTCTCTGATGTGAGTATGCTCTCCACAGTGTCATTGATTTTTACCTATCTTTGTTAACTGCCTCTGGAGAGACTCTATGTTTTCCCCATAGAGTTATATTCTAACAGATGAGATCTGGTAAGAGAGACTTCAGATATCCAGGAAATTTTGAGAGCAACTTCTGTAAGGTTTATCCCAACCCTCCATAGGTCAGAAGTACTTTTCAACCTGTTGGTAGTGTTCCAGATTTGACATGTTGTCCAAGTTGTTAGATGTCCTTTTTCAGTTTTTGGTTCATTTATTTGAAACTGAAACAGATCAACATCAAATGCAGTGAAAATTCTCAGCATTTCAAAACTCTGCTGGATTCAAGTGTGGTTTTGTACTGAAAAGAGCTTTATGATATATGGATGTATGCCAGGGCATGTAACTAGGAACTATTCTCCTATTTGCAGAACTGAGGGTTGTAGAAAATTTTCATTACCATCATTATTATATTCTGGAAAAGCATTTAGGTTGGCTGCATGCCTGCAGAGGGACTCAAGGTCAGCGCAGAAACCTTGATAATTCACAGAAGAGAAGCTGGAAGAAGCTCTAGTAGGAAATACGCTCACTTCAACCTCCACAAGCCAAATAGCTTCTATAAACTTCATGAGTCATTTTAAAGGCAAATGCTGTACTCCATTGCATCCACACATGCTAGCAAATGATGATTCAAGAAACATATTCATATCATAACAAGACAGGACCTAAACGGAATTCCTGCCTTGTCATTATAGTCCTCACTCACATTGCTCACATTATCAGTAGTAGTTTCCTCCTACTCCTTTTCTACCTGTCCTTTCCCACCACACTCCCCACATCAGAATGATGTTCTGAGCCTTACTAGCTTTCAACTTAGATTTTTCTTTGGCTAGAAATGTATACTAGTTTCTTATTTAGCTTATGGGATTTTTTTTTTAGCCTTTGAATTTTTCCACTTGAAAGTGTTTATGAACAGTAAGCATTTGATCTCTTGTTGTCATTTTCCTAACTAAACACGTCAAACCCTTGTAGTTGGTTCTTAGTATGAGAAAAGTCTCAGTGTGTTGGGTTTGTGTAGCTGGGGGGCTACGGTGGCAGCTCCTGCAAGAAGCTGCTAGAAGTTTCCCCTCTGTCTGGTGGACCTGACTGGCTCTAGGGCGGACCTGCCGCTGGCCAGGGCCAAGCCAACTGGCAACAGTGATAATACCTCTGTGATAACATATTTAAGAGCAGGAAAATAAAACAGAAGCATAGGCAGAGATGGGAAGGCGCGAGTGTTTTAGGCTTTGTGGCCCTTGTGGCTGGTATGGGGTTGAACCACACGGGGATTGAACCATCCTCTGCTATCAGGGCCTCCCCCTCTGGTCTCTCACCAGTTGGCTGATTAGGCCTGGCCTGGCCCGGCCCAGCCAAGAGAAAAGAGCCACAAGTTGTACCAGAGGAGGTTTAGATTGGACGTGAGGAAAAACTTTTTCTCCCAAAGAGTGGTCAGGCACTGGAATGGCCTGCCCAGGGAGGTGGTGGAGTCACCATCCCAGGCAGTGTTCAAGAGGCGGCTTGATGAGAAGCTACAAGATATGGTTTAGTAGCTGTGGCAGCAATGGTAGTGGGAAGATGGTTGGACTAGATGATCTTATAGGTCCCATCCAACCATGTGATTCTATGATTCTGTGATTCTATGATTCTATGATCTTAATAGCCATGGTTTTTCCTTGTGTAACAACCCGATGCAAAAAAATCCAATATAAAAAACTAGATAAAATAAATTTTTAAAATAATAATATCAAAATTACTTGCACTTGAGATGCTGTAGCCTTATTAATGCACTATTCAAAACAGATTTGCTGTTTTAAATAAAAATGATTCACATATTTGTGTTCACAATTCAATATTACGAGATAAAAAGGAACAACTTCCCTTTTTCTTTTTTTTTGGTTGATGGTATATTTCTACATGATTTTGCTAAAGGAAATGCACTGCAAAATGTACCCATAAGTAATTTTATTTCTTTAGGCACTACATATAAACATTAGATCTCAACATTTGCAATTTGCAAAGATGTGCAATATTGGTAAAATAGAATTGTTTAGTCCTTAGAAATTTTCTGCTGGCCAGATCAGAAGTTCTGGTATGGCAGTTCAGGACTGTAGGAAGCAGACATCAGACAGATACCTTTGTAAAAATATTGGAAGATATTAATGTAAAATGTAAGACATTTTATTTTGTATAGGAAAGTGGAAGCTCCATTCAATGACTTGGCACAATAAATATCAATTTGTTATTACTTTATTATGACAATCCGTAAGATTTGGCATGGAATCTGGTAATAACTTCATTTTGCTCTATGGATAAATAAAGCTGCGTTGAGATTTTGCAGTAAATCTTATAGCAGCTCTGTAACTTGGCATTTACTGCACATCCTTGCCTTGATTTAGCATTTCTACCCATATTATATTTCTTTTTCCAAATACTTGCATATTTCCCATTTTAAAACAACTTATATTAGTGGCTTCTTTTATTGCTTTTGGTAGTTCATTGCACATATACTATTGTCATAGTTGCAACACTGTATTTAAGGTTCTGTCAGGATTTTTATGCTACAGTCCTGTTTTATTGGATTTATACTTTTAAAAAAACCCTTTGGGGAAGATGCAATGATAGTGCAAATTTTCAGGTAACAAAACAGCTATTATTTTTTAAAAAATCTACTTTTTCATTTGTTATTTTTAATACTAGGAAGAATATTTAAAATAAATAACTAATGATGCATATATTTTAGGCTTTGTTTCTGTGAAGAACTGCTTGTTTAATCTCATGTTGGCTTTGTGATTCTTATTGATACTAAATAGTAGACTTCCTTTATTTACAGATTTCACTGGAGTCTCCATGAAAAAGTATTTTAAGAAAGTACCATGCCTTTTGAATTAATGATAAAAAGAAATACATATAAAAAATAGAGTTTATGGAAATTAACATATATAATTATGCATTAGATAGTATATGCTGATATTCTAAATGAAGAAAACCTAGATTTAAACAAGCAGTTTTTCCTAATGAGTAAGCTGACTGTAGTACACAGTTGAAGGACTAAACTGAAAACAGAGATGAACAAAAATGTATGGATTGTACAACACATTTCTAAGCTCATAAAAAGGTCCCTGTACTTGAAAAACTGAGCTTTATTAATCCAAATAGAATAGTCACTTAACCTAGGAAGAATGTGACCTTTGCCTGAAAAATCTTTGCCCCTTTGTTTTGTCGACATTTTGTATAGTGTCAGCAAACTCAGATAGGCCTAATATTGAGGTATACGTATTGCAAGTTAGAGTCTAGGATTGGTTTAACAGTAAAAAAATAATTTTGTGAGTTGTTCAATACAAAAATGGCATCATTTAAACATTAGGGTTGTAAAACCATAAAGAAAAAATACCAAATATTTTTGCTTTTTTTTGTGATTACAAATGTTAATATAAAGAATCAAGAAAAAATGCAGACAACAGAATTAGTTTAACTAGATTTCTTCACAGCTGAATCAAAGTCTAAGATGTCAATAGAAAGAGGTAATATAAAGAATTAAATTACAACATTCTTGTCTGGACTACTGGATAATCATTAGGAAGATACCTCTAGAAAACAAGGGAAAAAAGGTACTGCTGTCACATGATTTGAAAACAATTTCAAAAGAATCTTCTCTTTCACTGTTTATTAGTTCGTTAAGTGGAATGAACTGTACTTTTTTAATCACCTTGGCATCAGTAGCATGCATGAAACAGTAATACACATAACAATGGAATAACATTATTTAATTAGGAATAAAAAATGTATGTCAATATGGGGAGAAGGAAACATCAAAAGACACATTTTTCCACAAAGTTACATAGTAAATATGCTCATAAGCACATTATTAATAACAGGTTGTCTAATTTTTTAAAAACCATTTATTATCAACATAAATTGAAATAGTGTTAATACAACCTTTCTTTTCACTTTCTCCAAAGTACTATGACCAGCCTCTGCCTTTTGTTCCCTTTTTTTTAGCTCCAGAATAAAAGTCTAATTTCTATAACTTTTGAGTAAATGAGATTGCTGTGTGCTTGTATCATTTTCTTTGCTAGTGATTTTTCCATTGTTCTTTCACTTCTGCAGACATCCTTTGCCAAACCATTTTCTGTAATACATCTCATTGCAAAATAATTTCACATTTTAATTTAAAGTGAAAATATTTTTTTTTAAAGCACTTTTCCACAGCACATTATGAAGCATCTTATCTCTACTCCCATTTCCCCTTTACCTTGGTCTCTTATAACTATACAAAAAAATTTCCTTACTTTAGTACTCTTTGTCTTCACTAGGCTTCTCGATTATTTTAAAGCAAAGAGGTACTAGTTAATAAATTATAAATGCTAATTGATAATGATAAATGCTCCTGCTTCCAAAGTTACCCTGATATTTACTTTTAGAGATTTTAGGCGTTACAGGCAGAACCAAATTAAGAATATGATCTCAAGACCATTGATCAAAACATTCTTAATGTCACCAATACATAAACTTCGCTTAGTTTTGAGCTTACTGAGTTAAAACTGTAATACGGTAAGTCTGCAAGACAGTACAGAATAATACTAAAAAAGTAGACATTTGATAGATTCTGCATGGTTTTGGACTTCTTTTTTTGATTCTTCTTCTGCTTGCCGGATCTTGCTTTTATGAAATAGCAGCATTTGTCTAGGAAGATGCATATGATATGAGCAACTGTAATAAGACAAATAAAAGCTTAACTAAATCTCAGCTCTCTATAAGAGGCTCTCAGACTGTATGGTAGACTTTCAAAGACAGGAAAGAGACACCAGGGAAGAGAAGCAGAAGTCCCGCTGGATTTATCTTAGAATATCTTCTTCTGCACTCTGCCCTTTCCCCTACCCTTTCTTCCTTTCCCTTAAAGACATTTCATGCCTCTGTGGCAGCCACGTGGAGAGTACAGCTTGTGCTACAAGCTGAATTTGCTAGTCAGCAGAAAATATAGAAAAACTTGAGTCCAATTCTGAAGATGCAAGGAATATAAACTTATATATAAATATGTAATTTATAATGATATATTATATAAAATATGAAAATAGCAGACAATTTTACACACAGGGACTGAGGAAGCTGGTGTATAACAGACTGAGGCAAGTGGAGACTAGAGGTATGTGCACTTATCAGAGAAGTAAAGTGGGAATGGAAAAAAATCCCACAAATCTGTAGCCTTTTGCAGTGACAGAAGAGAAGGGCTGATGCAAAAATGTCAATCATCACAGCTCTAATTTGTATCAGTATAAATCCTATTTTAAGAGTTGCTTTGAAGAGTAACAGCCAGTTGCGTCACTGAATGTTTTCTTTGATGTTCAAGGAACTTTATTTTCATCCTCTGTATTCTTAAAGGGGGTAGAAACATCTGGACTACAATATCAAAAAGAAAAAGGAATTCCATTGTGCCTCCAATTCCTTCAAAGGAAGGACTCGGGGAAATTAGAGACAGAATAAGAGGGTTTTTTATTTGGTATTTGTTTGGCTGGTTTTGGTTTTGTTTCAGGTTTTTATTTTTCCTGATAAAATGCATGATTCCAGTTTCAATAACCCAAATAACAACATATTCTTGCCCTGAACTGAGGCAGTAAAGCTGAGATCTAACTCAAGGTGACAGGATTTTATAACTGTGCTAGTTGAGGACAAGAACTAATTCAATTGTTTGGTTTTTGTTCTGCTTGACATGAATATGAACTGTTCAGGGAATTAGTATTATAGCCTTAAGTACACTGAAATGGCTATTACTCTGCTTTATATTCTTTTTCTTCTTATTTACTATCAATAATATATGAACTGTATGTATAAACCCAGACATGCATTGCAATAGGAAATAGTTCCTCAAGTGTTCTTCCGTTAAGTTTACACTGGTTTGTCCTTCACGAAGGTACATAAACAAAGATTTTTTCACATTCCCTAATTTTAATCAATCACTCTGCATAAATGCATTCCTTAAGCCTATGAAGGTATAGGTTTCTTGTGACAGGTCTAGTTTCTAACTCCTTGGTACCTGTCTCATTGCTGAGTCATGTGTAGTGAACAAGTTAACCACCTGTATGTGACTCTTATACCTTTTTGGCCTTTTTCTGTTACATAGAATGGTTGAGCATTTCTGTGTGTATGTAGTGTCTCCATCTCCCTATTTCCTGCCTGGCACCTAGAGCAGTACCCCTTTCTCATCATGCTTCCACCAGTACACCAGCCATTTCAGAGCCAGTTTTGAATGGTCTAGTGAACCATGTCAGCAAAGCTCAGGGACCAGAGTTTGTGATTGCAGCCAGCCAGTTACTGGCCTTGGACTAGGAGTTCACTCATTCAGTGAAAAATTATGAACCGTTGGACTTTCATGGCACTGCAATCTTTGAATATGTTAATCTCAAAGTCACTCCATTAATCTTTCAATTTCAGCAGGCAAAGAGGAATTACAGCTACGCAATTCCAGCTATATGCGTTTATATGTGTCTAAGAATAGGAAATAATAACATGGTTTTACCTCATCAGTTTTGAAAGCCAGCAATTGGGTGCTAATATTTTTACTTTCAAAATCTGTACATCATGAAACAAAAGTAAGGGAATTTGAGAGATAAGGTAATGCACCATAGACAATGGGTAAGAAGAAAGACATTAACTCCACCAACCAAAGAACCAATTCTAACTTTCTAGGCTTCAGTTCCAGGGTCAAACTGAGAATTAAAAATGTAGATCTACATAAGTGAAAAATGCTCAATCTAGTCTACCAATCCCCTTTCTATAGTCCTTACACTTCATAATCATTTAAACTTTTAAAATTAATTTTACAAATACTCAAAAAGTTGCTTCTTTCTTTTAGCAGTGTCACTAACACTAAGATTACCACAGGCACTCCAGCTGGCAAGTTCCCAAGACAAAATTCTGCAAGAAATTCATTCTCATTTAGCTTAAGTTCACTTCAAAGGGGTTCTGCAAATTACCCTGGAGGCTGTGTGGCCTTAAATTTCTGAAATAGGTCCTTCCCTGTGAAACTTAATTAATGTAACAGCTTCTAAAATAGGCCTATATTTGCTGTGCTTTAGAGGCATATTTGGTCAGTAGATGAAGTTGAAATCACTTCCTTTAGCTGAATTTAAGACCTGGTAAACATTAGAGCTGTACAAATAATATGCTTTTGGTTTGGTGGCTTGTATTGGGTTTGCGTGTCAAGGTTTTGGTAGCAGAGGGGGCTACAGGGGTGTCTTCTATGAGGAGCTTCTAGAAGGTTACGCTATGTCCCATAGAGCCAATGTCAACTGGCTCCAAGACAGACCCACCACTGGCAAAGGCCAAGTCAGTCAGGGATGGTGGTGGCGCCACTCTAATAACATATTTAAGAAGGGAAAAGACTGCTGCACAACAGCAGCCAGAGGAGAGGAGTGAGAATATGTGAGAGGAACAACCATGTAGACGCCAAAGTCTGTGAAGGAGGGGGAGCAGTAATGCTGCTCCCTGCAGAGATTCCCCTGCAGCCTGTGGTGCAGCCCATGGTGAAGCAGGTTGTCCCTCTGCAGCCCATGGAGGCCCATGGAGGAGCAGAAATCTACCTGCAGCCCCTGGAGGATGCCGCACCGGGGCAGGTGGATGCCTGAAGGAGGCTGTGGCCCATGGAGGGCCTGCCCTGGGGCAACTGTTCCTGGCAGGATCTCTGATCCTGTGGAGAGAGGAGCCCACGCTGGAGTAGTCCATTCCTGAAGGACTACACCTCGTGGAAAGGACACATCGAAAGGAGACAGGCTGGAGCAGTTTGTGACGCACTGCAGCCCACGGCAAAGATCCACACTGGGGAAGTTCATAGAGGACTATTTCCCATGGGAGTGACCCCACACTGGAGGAGGGGAAGAGAGCGAGGAGGAAGGAGCAACATAAACAACATGTGATGAACTGACCGCAACTTCCATTCCATGTCCCTCTGCACCACTCACAGAGAGGAGGTAGGGAAACTGGGAGCAAACTTGAACCTGGGAAGAAGGGAGGGTAAGGTGTTTTTAAGATTTAGTTTTATTTCTCATTATCCTACTCTGATTTGATTGGTAAGAAATTAAATTAATTTTTCCCAAGTTGAGTTTGTTTTGCCCATGATGCTAATTAGGGAGTGTTCCCTCCCTCTCCTTATCTTGACCCATGAGCATTTCATCACATTTTTTCTCCCCCTGTCCAGTTCAGGAGGGGGAGTGATAGAGCGGCCTTGTGGGCACCTGGCATCTAGTCAAGGTCAACCCATCACTTGACCAAAAGAGGAAAACAAATGCGAGCTATTTTCAACAATTAAAAAATAGTTACAAATTTAATTGTATTAAAAATATGTGGTTTAGTTTTGTTTTAAGTATTTGACTCATATCCGGGTAAAGGTTAAAAATTAAAACATTTTCAAGATGTTTGTGGAAAGTGAATCCAAAAGAAGCATCTCTCATAATCTCATCATCTCAAAAGAAACATCTCTCAAAAAAAAAATCTCTCATTTTCACAAATAGTGAAGCTATTTGAAGAATTCAAGTATATAAGAATTCTAGGTATACAATTGTTTGCATCAGTATTGTTTCTATAATATCACTAATAAATGAAAAAAAAATCCACCACATAGCTGAGGATGTGCAAAAAAAAAAAATAGTAAATTATGGACTTGGTCTGGTTGGCTTTTGTTTTTTTCATTTTTACGCTTATTTCAAAAATCTAGATTATATTACTGATAGCAAAATATCCAAGAAGCAAGCAGAAGTGCCAAAAAACTGTCAAAAGATAGTCTAACTTTGTCATTTGATAGTTCTGAAAAACAATTTCTGTTTCTGGCAACATACCGGAATTAACTGAGTTGCCCAGAGGAAGGAGACTACCCTGTTTTAAATATTACATTATGTATGCTGGCAAAAAATGTACTATATTTTCATACATTTAATTCTGGCAAACAAACTACGAGAAAACTCATGGTTTGCATGCAATTATTTATTATTATTAGATAATTATTTATTTTTAAAAATATTTTTTAAAAATAATTATTATTATTAAATATTTATTATTATTAGATATTAGGAAAAAAATTATAATGAGGGTTATAGAACACTGGAACACTGGAACAACTCAGGTTGCCCAGAGAGAAGGTTGATGCCCCATCCCTGGAAACATTCAAGGCCAGGTTGGATGAGGCTCTGAGCAACCTGATCTGGTTGGAGATGTCCCTGCTCCTTGCAGGGGGGTTGGACTAGATGACCTTTAAAGGTCCCTTCCAACCCTAACCATTCTATGATTCTATGATTCTATTTGAGAAGCCAGCTATTTGTTATTTTACATTACTGTAGAAAAGCTAGAGAGATTGAAAAGGAAAGATTCAGGTGGGAATAAAAAAATGGAAATACAATTGAGACACAACTTGAACCAGAGGCGAGCTTTACATAACTTAAGATTAAATGGACCTTAGTGTTTCGTTTTGCTTGACCTAATTCTGAAACATAGCATAATTTGTGTATACTTGCTAAAGTTTAACCACAATGTAGAGAGTTTTTTTTTTAATTTTCATCCAGGCAAAAAAATGATTTAGCTAGTTCCTATGAATATTAGTTTACAATATCTACACATATATTGAGGTACTGAAGCCCTCCAGTTTTATTTCATGCACTAGAGGGAAGAGTTCTAAACATACTTTAGTATGTTGAATGATCTGAATTAATTCCAAGGATATGACATATTTATTTTCATCTTACTAGAAGGGACAAGCTCATTTAGGTAAACATCTCATTGATAAAAGTGTCCTAGAATAATACATAATGAAATACATCCTATTAAGATAATGTGCTCCACCATTTGGAGCTCAGAGCATGATCATTTAGAGTATTCTGATTCAGAGGCTGATTATATTCAGACTAGATATTGTGGAGTGTATTTTTCTCTATTTATTTAGGCTGTTTTGCATTATTAACCATCTCAAGCTAAAATTATTCAGGCTATGCAGCTCTCCAAGTCAGCCATAGCTGACAATATTTTTTTTATTTACAGCATGAAAAAGTTAGGTGACAAAAGTGTCTCCTGAGATATTTTAGGGCAGTTTATCCCTTCATGGCAATGGGAATTGTAAACACGCGCTCAAGGTCAGAAAATAGACACAACTGTATAGTGCTGAATGCAGGCCTGCGTATGCATTTTACTTTACAGTATAAGGTAAACATAGTCTAATTCTGTCTTACTAAATGCTCACAGTGGCAGCCTTAGTACAGTTCTAAGTAAGAAGAGAGGCAAAAATTAATGGAAAGCAACCTTTCCGATCTTACTACGATTCTCTTGTCAAAAGATTGCTCAGGCACAAAGTCTATTTAACTGTTAGTAGGAAAAGAGAAAATAGAAACATCCTGACTGTTAATGGCAATGTACAAGACAAGGAAAAATAATAATGTACTGATTGCTAAGGAAAGCCGCTTGAAAAATTTCCTAACAGAGATAATTGGAGCATGTGCAGAAAACTGTAAGTTTTCATAATCTCTTCCATACTAAATCTCACTTTACATTTCCATCTTAAGATCATAATGCCAACCTTCATGTCCTGTGCCAGCCAGGCTGCAGACGTCAGCTTTATGAACTTCCTGTGTGACCTTATCTGATGCACTGCAATGCCTACAGCTGTGACTCACACATCATAGAAAGACACCAGTGATCTTGATGTGACTCAAAACTGGGGTGGAGAGGAGTGAGTATTCTACTTTCCCATCTCCAATTGTTGCAAATAAGGCATTCATTGACTATTGAAATTCTGTCAGATAAACTAAGAAAAGCTGAGAAAATTATTTTCTTCTATAAATGTTAGTGATCACTCAGCTTTATGTAAATCAATTCTCAAGTCTGATGCATCTGTTTTGACCTCTACTCCAAACTCACTAAGCTCGCTTGGGCTCCTAAAAGAAATACTTTTTATTCTTGAAAGCGTTCCTTTTCTACTGTATCAGCTGGTTTTACAAAAGGTATTTTGCCTTTCAACAATCCTTTCATTACTTCATTTTCTCCATTAAAGGAATGTTGGCTTACAAAGTATTTCTCAGTAAACCTCTGCAAAAGCTCTACAGAGGACAGGATGAGGAACTTGAGGCTCTTGAAAGAAAGCAAGAAGATTAGTATCCAAAGTCTGCAGCATGGAAATGGACTGAGTCTGATCTCAGAGACACAGATGTGACTCATGTGACACTGAACAACAAGCTGAGATAAAAAAGATTTGGTTGTTGACCTGTATAGCAAAAGAGTAGGAAAAAAAAAAAAGCAAAGAGTTTAGACTTAAATCTTTTCTTAGCTGGAGGAAAATCCAAAAATGGCTGTTGACATTTTTCCCCAAACAGAAAAAAGTCATAGCAGAATAGTCAGCAGATTGTTAAAATCTGTCCAAGCTACAAATGTATTTACTTTGTTTCATAATTATAGGCAGAAAGATCTGAGGCACAAAAGACAATTTATGATAGATGTACAGCTTGTGTCAAGTAGCGGGAGTTACTCAGAGGATTTTGCTGAAGCCAGGGTTACTTCGAAATAGATGACCTGAGAAGATCTGGAGAAAACAGGGAAATTAAAGTCTACTATCTTAAGGAGACCTTTTTGAAGGCTACATTTGGCAAGAATGCTGATGAATATATAAATTTATGCATTATGTCAACTACATTCAACTGCATTAAATTTTTGAAATTAGTTCTTAGAGAATCTGCTGACAAGCAGCACTGTAAGGACACAGCAAATCAAAATGAAATAAATTTCTAATGTCAGAGAGGAAAACTACAACATGCAGAGCTGACAAAAAACAAGTACTATGCTAACAACACTAACAATAAAATATGCCATTAGTTGTTTAGTATAAATGTAGTGGAGATTACAGAGAAAGAACCAGATTTTGACTTGTGTTGATTTGAAATGAGAATTGGGTGCCTAAACTAGTTTTGTATTCTGGCCTGTGGTGTTTAATGATCATATGATGGCAACAACAGAAGGAATATACAGAGAATACAGTATACAGTAAATTTGAAGACTGATCTTTATTTCAGGGAGTCAGTATAGAGCATTTCTTAGTTTAGTGTCATAGTCATTAATTGTAGACAAGAAGAATCCTAGAACTGTAACATCTGAACTTGCAAACCAAAACAGAATGCATAACTGATAAAAATATCTGACCACTGTGTGAGTTTTATCTTCTCCATGTTAAATCAATATATTTATGCATTTTTTTAAACAAATACATTTATTTTGGTGAGCTGTTCATTTTGTAATTTCAGCTGCTGAATAACGCATTTTTCAGTAGCCGGCTTGTAATGTTTTCTTTGTGTCAAACATATTTTTCATGTCATCCATCCTTTCAAAAATTTATTTTCATTCAACCCAAAATATTTTCCTATTATAAAAATATATATCATTTAACACTTGTAAAACTCTTTTAAATAAATAAATAGACTTAAAGAAAATTATTTCATAACAGAAGTTTGAAGACAGAAAATATTTTTGACACCTTCAAAATCCATTTTCCCTTCAAAATCCATTTTCCCGCTCTGCTTATAGTTGGAACTGTTAACTGAATTTGAACTGTCATTATTTCAATCTCTCCAAAATATTGTTTCTCAGCAATTTCATTTTGAAAACTCTATTCTTCATCACAGACTGTAATATTTACTTATTTAAGAAACCTTCCTTAGCATAAGGCAAGTGAAAATCACTTAAACTGTCATTCTACATTTTATGGAATCATACCAATCAGTTCAGAGACAGATGAAATTATCAGTGTACCCAGTCACAAGCATACAATGAACTACAATTTTTGCTACATAATCCTGACCTTCTCTTTTGTGTTCTGTTTTCCACTAACTTTTATTTTTGTGTCTTTTCTTAGTGCCAGTAAGAGTCTTTTCTGTAAAGTCTGCTTCATGTCTCTAGGTTTCTTTTTATGAGGTCGTCTAAAGGACCAATCTTCCAGCTGTGGAAGAGCTTCCAGCTGCCTCTTTATGTTTTGCACAGTTACTGTTGGTTTAGAGCCTTTGGTGATTAACATTTTATGCATTGTAGGTTAGCTATACAGTTTATCTCCTGTAATGTTGGTAGCTCCTGATGTCATAATTATCTCTTGTTTTTCATATGCATTTGCAAATTGCATGTGCTACTTCTAAAGTTAGAAAACATTGTATTAAATTAAACAATTTCCAAAGTCACAAGTCCACATTTAACACTCTTTTCCTGGTGAAGGCCTAACAAACAAAAAGAGAGTAAATGCCACTTGGTGGAGTCTGTGACCTTTTTTGTTGGGAATACAGCTGTCTGATTTGATAATGTCTTGGTCATACACTCTGGTTACCATGTAGAAAACAAATTACATATGCATGGTATAAGATAATACATATGCAGAAAAGATACAATGATGGACTCTATATTAGCTCTTTTCACTCAGAAAATAGATTTGAGACTCACCATGGAGAGTACTCTGACAAGATAAGCACAGTATGTATCACTGGTAAAAAGACAAATAAAATGAGGATTTTTCAGGGCGAATAGAGAAGAAAATACATTATCTTGTTATTACGCTAGTGTGAAATCTGTGGTAATTAGAATAATAAAAGATAAAGAGTAATTTTCATAGAAAAATGGTGTAAATATAGTGTAACTCCAACTGGAAACACAGATGACTGAGGTATGTTATAAGCAGTAGAGGTCTGTAAAGTTAGAAAGAGGATGAAGTTGTGAGGAGAAGAATCACATTCACTGTTTCTTACGATGCAGGCAAGCTAGTAAAGTTATGAGGAATTACTGATGTGCTGATTTCCTTTGGTGTCATTCAAATTGACCTAGTAGGTTTATTGTGGCTGAAGATAACAGGTTTAAACAACATGAAATACATTTTCGAGTCATAACTACAAACAACTTGTGTACAATGCTGCTGGGGACAAATTGTGACAAAGGTTTAGAAGTGCAATTGCACGGATTCAGAGACAACCCTTTGGAGTAATAATTATTGTATGATTATAAGACCCAATGGCAACCTGCCGCTCAAAAAGTCTCCATGTCACTGCTAGCTAGAAACTGATAAGTTACAGAAATGTGTCCTTCCCCATCTTCCCAAGAAGGTTCTGCTTGATGCTCTCAGACATAACCTCCTGAAGTAGAGGCACCTTCAGCTTCATCCAAGCTGGTGATTCTTATGACAATACTTTCCTAGCAGATAATGTCCAGCAGTAAGGTGTTAAGCCAATGGCTGCAAAATGTTATTGATACTGTGATTTTTTTTCTGTTTTCTACTCATGCTAATTCTAGTAGGGTTCTACAACACTTTGGATTGTATTTTTTAAAAAATAAGCACAAAATAAATGGAACATTTTGTTTTTCTTCATGATTAGATGAGCAAAAGAAACAGCAAAAAAAACCAAAACCAACACACTTGCTTAAAGGAAAAATACACTAAAAACATCAGTTAGTGCATTGATATAATCCATACACTACTACACTACTGAGTTACATATTTTCTAGATTTATTGTAGAAATATATGTGTTTTCATTGTTCTCATTGATAAGATGATTGATTTTTTTTTGACTATTCCTCATCAGAGTCAGAAATTTCTGTCCTGAAGGGACAAAACTGATCATTTGCATGATCAGTTTCTACATAACACAGAGCAGAAAACAGCTTTCACTTTTTTGCATTGTCTGTGACTTCTGTTTATGCTCTAGTCATTACTCTAGAAAGAAGGAGAAATTTTGGCTCATTACGTGCCTCAAACTGCTATGCTGCTAAATCAATTTTCTTTGTTATTTCAGTTGTGCTGAAACCTGTGTGTCACTTCACATCATACGTTTTGCAAAGCACTTCATCACTGATCTGTGAAAATTATTGTGCCTGTCAGTTTACCACCCAGAATCAGCAGCATATACAATGACTATGCTCAGCAAAGCTTGCTTCTAATTTATATTTGTGACAGATTTGGGTTATGTCTGTCTTCTTAGACTCTGTATTGCATGTCACATGGTTTCATCAAAACCAAGTCAGTTTTAGTTGCAGATGCTAGCATATAGCATGCAAAGCTACAGATATTAGATTCCATCCTTTGTTTTGTGAAGCCAACAGGAGTTTGAATTGTGACCCATGCAGTGGGAATCTCATTTGGTCTTAGAAGAAAATGTAGTCATTGAGATCTCTGAAAAGCTCAGCTCACAGTGTTCTTAGCTTTTCTCCTGAAATATCATCTTCTCCTCTGTTGCATTAGTACATTGCAATGACTTTTTTAGAAATTTTTTTTAATTTTAAATCTGAAAAGCATACTCAGCCCCAGATAGCAGTGTGGCTAGCATAGTGTTCAATAGCTGTGAAAGCAGAGTCTGTCCATCTCTACACATCAATAACCACAAATTGAGGGAAATGTGGGGATGTTGCATTTTATTTCCATATTCTCTTCAAAGTGTTACATCAGAAAAACAAGACTTCAGGCAATTGTGAGCTAGACACCACTTCTTTCTTTCTCTGAAGACTCTTTTGCATTCTTGTCTGATGGAAACTGACTGGTGGAAAAAATTTCCCAAACTTTCCTAGGCTGTTTTCTCATGAGAAGGGAAGTGTTGCTTACACCATTTTTCTCCAGTGCAACTGCAGCCGTGGAGCAGTTTTTGAGCTAGGCTGCAGTTGATAGCTGAGGGAATTTCTCTGTGCAAAGCCCAACTAGTAGGAGTTGGACAGAAAGAAGGATGTTCCCTTCTGTGTTAGTGTAGAAGTGCTGAAAATAAAAATTGCCAAAGAATAGCAGACATTTAGAAACAACATAAAAAGAGCAAATAACTTTATATATAGAAGTGTTTTGGCTGTGGTTTCCCTTCCTTTAGACAAACCACATAATACAACTTCTTAAGTCTACGTCTACAGACTTTTAGGGTACTTAATGTAGTATCAATGAACTTGCATGAGAAAGTGACCTGTTGTAATGGATACTGCAACCTCACAGTCCAGAACTCCAGAGATGCGGAAGTCCCCTGTATGGTTACGGCCGCTCTCTATATAGGTGCACACGGAGCACGCACAAACACACACAGACATGGTTACACACGCATGTGTGCACACACACACACGGAGTTAATGAAAATCAGAACAAAAGAAAGAGCTCCAAAACTCTGAAGTCCAATAGTTATTCTGCTGTAGGTCAAAACTTATTTCAGAAAATTATGTCCATTTTTGACAGTGACTGTCTATCTTTCATGAGAACAGCAGGCCCTTTGCAGGGACCCTTTGCAGGCATTCTTTGTTCACACACTGAGCTCTGATCTGAAACCTGTGAAATCACACTTAACACAGTGCTGTGCCCTTGAGCATTTCGCCTGTTCCAGGCACCTTGCTATGCTGTTGCCACTGCACTGTCACATGGCTTCTGGCTTGGATCTGTCTCCTGTGAGACTGGTTCGTAACACAGTAAGATGAGCATGGATTCACTCGCAAAAGAAAATGTAGGCACATAGTCAGAAAACTTCAGACTTAGTCTTAACAGTAATGTTTTCATGTGGTCTTTAGAAGTATAAATTCCTTTTTTTTTAGGAGGTAATGAGGCTCTTATGCACTTAAGAAATATCATGAATGATGTTAAAGTCACTCAAGGTAAGAACTCAAAAGAAACACAAGTTCTACCTCCCAGCACATTCAAAATAAGATTTAACCCTTATGTTTTGTAGAACTTAATGGAATACTTGTCAAAGTTTGACCTTAGTCTTTGGGGCTGGTGAGACTTGAACATTTTGTCTCCCTATATTACTGTTTTCCACCCATTTAATTAACAAATTACAAATCTGTAGGAATCTGGTATCTATGCATTCTGTATCAGGCATTCACGATGGCTTGTTGTGTTTGATCACAATGTAGACTAAAGGAGAACACCTTAGCATTCCGTAATTAATCCTCACAAAACAAAAAAAAAAGCAGAAAACAAACAAACAAAACAAACAAACAAAACCCCAGAGCGTGCTTTGTTGTATATTCTGAAAAGAAATCGTATTTTAAATATAAGGTTTCATTAAGACAGCAGGTGTAAATCCCAATTGCTTCTCTGCCTGTTTTATCTGTGATTACGATGTCTTTTTAACCTAGTGTGTATAAACTATGCATATTGTTCAAGTTTAAGATTGAGTTTGAACAGTGGTTTAGCCTAAATAATAAGAGGTTATCTTAATTACTGGTATGTCTGAATCATCTAACATAGGTGCAGCAGGAGTATGCAAAACAACACATCCTATGCTTTTATTTCCTGATTGTGTACTACTCGTTATAAACTCCCAAAGACAAGGCCAAGGAAAGAAAGTATTCACTTCATTCACTCCACTGGTATATCCAAATATACAAATATTTTTTGAGGTGTGATTGAGATTTTCATATGTAGTAGCTTTTGATAATTTAAATACTTCAACGTATTTATAGTCTCTCGGTTTCCTTTTTACATGCCCACTTACAAAAACATGATTTTTTTCTGCTCTCACAGTACACTGAAAGAGCTATTCACTGATAAGAACACTGAATGGAATATTGAACAGAGTACGGAATTCATCTTTCAGCCCTCTGTACCTTTCCTGTGATTGAGACACTAATTTTTAACAGAAGTCAAACTCCAGTTTAAGTCTTGCCACTAGAGAAGTTAAGCTAAAATTCCTATAACAATTGTAATTCTTTTTTCCATCCTTGCTAAATTTCCCAAAGGAGTTTGCAACTGCCATAATAAGCATTTAACAAACAGCTTGGCGTTGTATTTAATGACTAAATTTATTAAGTCCCTCTGCCTGGATGCACTGCCAGTTGGGACTACCTCTACACTGCTAAAGTGAACACCACCAGTGCATGGCATGGCTGGGACTCAGGCACTTACCCAATTCGGCTGGATTTTTAACACGATTCCTGGCAAGATGGGTCTTTGTCAATGAGCATTCACCCAGGAACAACTCAGGAATTAGTAAGGATTAATTTGGATGTGACCACCTTGTTTTGGAAGGTTTATGGATGCAAGCCATAGTTTGCCAGCTGGCCTTAAAGCCAGAAAGTTATCCATTGTACATTTTCTTTGCTAATATTTACACAAACCACCCAATTGAATATTTCCAGGACTACTCACCAAGTCCTCGTCATTACTCTGCCTTTTTGTATGGGACCTAGAAATGACTGCTTTCTATTTCAAACATTTTAAGACATATACCCAGCTTGGTATACGGCACAGGCCACTCATGGCTTATTCACAGGACTGTAGCTGGAAAGGCTTTTTTTTCTTTCCAAGTTTTATGCAGAGGAAGATAATGGCTAGAGCCAGACAGGGTCTTTTATGTAGAATGGTACAGATAAGGCAGATGGGAGGCCACAGAAGAGTGTTGTGCCTTACACGTAGTGCATTGGGGGTGCAGCAGAGACAACCTAGAGACACTGGAATGTCCACCAGTTCAGATAGGATATGATCTCAGTGAAGATTTTTTTTAATAGATGGAAAGCAAAATATAAAAATGGCCATCAAGTGCAATAACCCTCATTGTCATTATTACAGCTTCTGAAAAATATTTTGAGAGCTCCAAGGTTACAGAACAGATATGTGTTTTAAAATTAGGTGATCCATTCTGTGTTTCATAGCAGAGCCTGTTTTCACATCCTGAATATGCATAAGCAATTACACTGGAGCTAATTGCGAACATACCTTGGCTGGGAGTATGAGGTATTTTTTACCCTGATTTAGAAAAAATAACAGTCTAAAAACTTTCCTTCACTATATCATAATTTGGTAAAGCAAAGTTAGTTTTAAAAGAACATTTATAATTTAAAGTGTTAATTATTATTACAGATTACTAGAACATATTCTGTCTCAAACTGACATTTTTGTTTATGCAATGTTTTAGTTAAGTTGAAATAATTTTTGGGTTTTTTTTTCTGATCAAACAAGAGGAATGTACACGAGAGAGATAACCCATGATGAGTGTTCTATAACAACATTTAATCGACAGCACAGCAGTGTGCAGGGAAAAATAGCTTATGTTGGATCCTGCAAACTGATGAGTGAAATTAATCCCTGACACAGAGCCACTGAAGTCAGTGGCATTACACCCAGGTTAGATACAGCCTTTAATGTCTTAGCTTGAGTGATTTATTAACCCACTCCAATTCCATCCTTGGCTATGTGATTATTCACTGAGATTGCAGTAATTAAGGCTGACAAAAAGCCATATGTGTAGCACAGTGGATCAACCTAACCAATGAATGCATTGTTAAAATGATTATGAAGAGCCATGTAATCAGACAGACATTTTACACAGTTGCCTGGATTGGGGTAATATGCTACCAGAAAGAGATAAGACTCCCAGAGTACAGTTGAGCAGTGTGGTCTATCGGCCTCAGTAGGCAGAGAGAAGGCAGAGATTCCCAGGCACGACTTCTAGCTGTGGGTTCTCAGACCTGTCACCAGTTGCCACCGGCACTGTGCCACTTGATGCTGGACCTTGGAATGACTGGGGTTTTGGGACTGCACTGACAGAAGATGAGCACTGGGGAGAAGTGCACTGTTTCAGAGTGACAGTGTATCTGTGACCTTGCTACAGCAGCCTGCGAGGGAGGGGCTGGCTGCTTTCAACAGAGAAAGTGCAAGCCTCCCTCTTCCTAGGTGCTTGGTTTGTCAGACACTTTCTGAAAGATGATTAGGATAATCCTTTCTCACAGTTACAATATTTTGGGAAGCACAAATTTTAGAGGAACCATATCATTAGAGTAACCTATATCTTTTTAGGCTCTGAACATAAACTCACAATTTTTCAGCTAGAGATGGTGTTCATTCTGTAGCTGAATGTCTACTTTCTCAACATAGATACTAGTTGTAAACTAACATGCACAAAATTTCAATCCAGGAAGAGGGATGTTGGAGTGAGCTTTACAAGTAGTAGCACCTTTGACAGTTTGCTAACACTGAGTACTAACAGAAATAAGGATACAGTGCGACGAGCTTTGACTGGCAGTCAGAGTACTTAGGCACATTGGTCCATGCCAAATCTCAGTCAAGTGCATTTTTCTTACTATTGTGCCTCACATGCGTAGCTTAACTGTACTACAATCACTGTCAGGTTTTGGTTCCAAAGCATAAACATGCCACTCACTTTAAGTAACAAATGTTCAAATGCAGTTACCAATTTTTTTTTTTTTCAGAGATTTCCTAACACAAATAACATAGGGGAAGAATCAATTCCATTGTTAAATTTATTCCAGAACAGAAAACAAACCTTAATATTTTTAAGCTGCCTTTGCAGCACCAAATTTTCTACCTGGCAGTCTGCTTGTACTGAGCTTTTCATATAAACCAGCAATATGAGGTACATACATGCACAAACAAGTAATGAGAATAGCCCTTAAATTGCAACTTAGATGGCAAATGGTTACACACATCTACAGATATTGTGGCACCATGACAATCCAAATTCAAAGTTACCAATGACAGTCAGCATCACCTGCATTTGACTTGAAATAAGTCCCTAGAATTAACAACCAGAGAATAGCTGTTCAAGTTATTGGATGCATGAGTCTAAACCCGTGTAGTTCTCACGATCATGAGCATAGATAGGAAGTCATTGGATCTCATCATGTTATGTTACATGAGGAAGTGATAGTCCTTCTCTATTTATTGCTAAAAGAACTGCTAGTTGTTTCTCAAGATGGTGCTAACCACGATGCTTGTGGAAATGACTTGTGAAACTGATCTTACTCATTCACAGAAAGCTCAGTGAGGATCAACCCTCGGTTATCATACGATTTGTATTTGCTATTGGTTATCCGAAATATAAAACCACTTGATACAAGCTATTTTTTTAATAAAACTACAGTTAAATATATAACAATAAATTGAAAAATTGTTTGAAATAAATGATGTGTCCAAATATGGGCAAGAGTAGTTGTGCTTTAAATCAAGTGCTACATTGTCTAAAAACCAGAAACATCTTAAATATTTTTTGATTGACAAATGTCATTCCAGATTAGTAAATGTAAAACCAGCATTTTAATAACATTTTACCCTTGATAACAAGGCCTTATCTAATGTTGGCTTTATGGATGTAATTTGAAAGGAAGAATTTCATTAACATTTAGGCTTATTGAACTCATAAAGAAATGCATTAAGTTTTGATAAATATTCAAATTTTTGTAAACAACTTATCTTGTTCTCTTGTTGATTACTATCTATCTGATTATAAAAAGCATAGAATGGAAGCTGGGGAAAACTAGAGAGAATTAATTGTAATTTATTATTCTTACACAACATATTTCATTTCCTAGCTACTTAAAAATAGTTTCAAGCAACTGTGTCTTAAATAAATAGAGTTTTCCAAAAATTTAATAGCCTCAGCAAATAAGACATATCACTCCTTTCTAAGAATGCTATTAAGGTTGAAAAGTGATTATGCATTCAGAAAATTCCAGAATTAAAATTGCCTGAGGAGCTCAGAAGCAATTCCCCGGTGCTTTTTCATTATGTCACAGTTACCTGACAAAGTATTATTTTTCTGACAGGGCCTAGTTGTTTTGTTCTTGCTGGTTAGTGAGTGGTATCTTTTTTTCTTACATCATAGTGCTCTCTGAAGACAGAATAATTTTCTTCCTCATAAACTTATTAGTGGCATTCATCATCCTTGTGACCTTATGCTTACAGGTGTGAAAATATTTGACACCCTTAACATTTTGTGAAATTATAAGGTTCTATAGCTTCATTTTATGGAAGAAGATCAGATGTGCAGATTGTAGACAGTCTGTTGTGTTCTGAGTACCCAAAAGGTGGCAAGTGAAGATACCTTCTCCTTTCCCTCTCCTTCCTTCCAGACATTTCCATCATATAGTTAAAGTTGGAGAGGTGAATGTACGGTATTTTTGCAGTTCAGATACCAGGGAGTCGTATAACATGGTCCCTGAAAATGAGCAACACTGCATTAGTAAACATATGTGACATACTTAATTTAAGTGATATTCCCAGCTCAGGAGCTGAACTAAGGAACTACGGGTAATCTGTTGGCAAAACATCCACTGGCTTTTGTCAAGGTAAGCTCCTTTCTTTCCTTGTCAATCCTTCCTCATGCACGTTTCACATTTTACAACTGAAGTAAGACTTTAGCACAAACAGCCTCTTTGATGACATAACTTGGTTGCTCTCAGTACAGATCTGCTTTGTACAATAGATGAAGCTAACAGTGTCTCGCTATGTCTGTCACATACAGCTATAGCTGTCACATGATATATATGGAAGGAGAGGTGAATTAAGACTGTACAATAAATTTATATCTCATTCTTTTCAGTCAGGAATTTGAGGATCACTACCAGTCTGAAGAAGGGATCATGGTGAGGTAGATGCAGTCTTTTATTTCTATTCTGCCTCCCGTTTCAACTCTTTCTGTTTCTCCCTTTCTATAATTTTTGGTCCCACTCCTTTATGTTTTCTGATACTCTCTCCTCACCTTTGGTCACTGTTGGTTTCTGGTTTGTCCTAGGAACAACTCCTCAGACATTTAATTTCAATTGCCTGGTCTAGAATTTTTTTTTTTAATGCTCAGGTCTCTCCATACACTGGCATTTGCAGTTCCTCTCCCTGCATGGCAGATTCAGTTCCCTTCATTTTCCTTCATATCTAAACAATTTCTCCCCATATTTTATTGCCCAGCTCTTTCACACAGCTCTCTTTGTTCTCATTCGTTCCACCTCCAATTACCCTTCCTGAATTATCTCCTAACTTCAATGTCCAGCTGCTCCTATCACTCTATTCTTTTCCTAGGGTCTGTCATGAAACTTGAATTGATTCTGTGTTCATACATTTTTTTTTTCCCTTGGCATTGATTACTATTACTAACCTCCTTGTCCACTCAGTCCAAAATTCCAGACCTTTTCTCACAGTGTTTCTGTAATTCTGATCCAGTTATTATTCTGCTCAGAGTTAGAAGCAGGCAGGTTTTCAAAAGAATATTTAAATCCTGTGCAGTTCCTACGAGGTATTCAATGATAAGATAAGAGAAAAAGGTCCCTGATGTACATGTACACAGAAAACTTCGTAATTCAGCCAAGCACCAGCAGAGGAAGAGACGGCATAGCTTTCTCGCGCAGGCACTATGACATTCCAGATTCTGTACTTCTAACTTTGGGCATGCAGCTCTTTAAAAGAAAAAATCACCAGCTTGTTTTAACACAATGGTAAAACAAAGTATTTTTTCCTTACTCTTGTTCAGAGAACCTGTTGAACTATTTTGGCTGGTATTTTCCATGAATATTACACCATAGGCAGCAACTCAGTGTAGATAAGCTAAACTCTAACCAGTATCTGGCTCATCACTGAAAAAGAAGAGAAACATTTCCATCTAGAATGACTAGGTTCGATTATCTGGGCCATGCTGAAGCTATTATGCAGCTGAAACAAATACTGACTGTTCAAGATAAGGAATAGCTGTATCTTAATCTTATGTGCGCATCTAAACCAGACCCATCTGGAAAGGTATTTTTGGCATAACACATTCAAACAGTGGTGAGTAGGCAGAAAAGTCCTATTTCAGTCTAAAATGATGATAAGCCTCAGGCTGTGAGCAAGAGGGATGGGAAGCAGCAAGAGAGTGGGTCAGAATTTGGGGCTGTTTTTAAAGATTGGAAACTCAGTGTTACTTTATCAATGATTGAGATCAATTTACAGCAAAAACTATTAGTTGAAAAAGTCCTCTGTTAGTCTTACATTCCTTGTTTTCTTCACTTTCCAGGACCTGATTGACAAGTCCAATGTGATGACAGCCTGCATGATGTTTGAGTTGAGGATGAAGACAAGCCAGCACAAAAAGCCTGACCTTGGCTTCATGGTCTGCTACAGCTGTCATATCTCAGTTTCCAAGGAAAAGAGCTCAGACAAGGTCTAGATGTGGAATTCAGAGTTAAGCTCCCCAAATCAAAAGCTGCAGCATTTTTGCCTAAACCTAGATGCCTTGGGAGACTGTGGATCTCATGTTATTGTTCTATAGATTAATTTTGGGCAAGCCTGGAACAGCAACCTGTGAGTCCATTGTGTCAGGAGACGAGGCTTTCCTGTATCCATTACGCCTTGAGGAGATCTTTGCATTCAAGAGCTGTCACTGACTCAAACACAGAGGATATCCTAGGCCGTGCTCCAGTTTTGCTCTGCACAGTCACTTTTGTACTGCAAAGCAGAGGGAAGCATCTGGCCTCTGCTAAACAAAGAATTGCAGTTTCTGTATTTACTTTGAGGCCAGCTGTCTCTTTTTAAACTCATTGGAAATGATGTGGTGTTGGAAACATTCTCAGGAGAGCATCATCTCATTTCAACTGCTAGAGCTCTGGCTTCTAGCCTTGGCTAATTTTCTGAATTGGATGACTCTTCTTGTAGCATGCCAAATTTAGAAGTGATCCCAGTGCATGTTTTAATTTATTTCTCTTGAAGATTTTTATACTTTTTCTAATTGGCATGAAAATGAAAATAAACTATATATTGAAAGAGTGCTTGGCTCTTGTTGGACTTTCAAGCACCGCCACTCCAAAAAGCCTGTATCCGCTATCTTCCACAGTCTTAAGCTGTGCTAAAAAAAAAAATCCATTCTACTCAAAGCTCACTGATGTACTACTAGGTTTTAGAACTGCATCTTTCTGGTTATACTGGATTAAAGAAATGAATTAATGAGTTCTATACCAGAGCTGCTCTCCTATGAGTTTGGCCTGAAATAGTAACTACCACAGTGGGACCATTGCCTGACTGTGCTACTCTGGCTCTGCTCTGCCTGACCATTGGCTTTGCTGTGCATTTCCTGCTCATCCAGGCTGCCTTGCTTGCCTGTTTCATGAGTAAGTCTGATTTGCTCACTATTTACTGGATAAAAACACTGCACCACCTTTGCTTTTGCCAGCTGGAGGACTAAGGGAAACACAGAAGCAGTGCATGAGGGAAGCTAACAGCTTTTGGGAATAAATGACAGGATCTGTGTTTGTGTGGATCAGAAGCTAGTCTGAAAAGTGAACCTGTAAGTGACTATTAAATTAAGTGTACTTCATCAGAAGGTCATGATTTGCAGATTTTTCCCTATAACATCATGCATATAGGAACTCAATGAAGAGTTTAGTTAGGAAAACAGAAGTTCAGTCATAATTAAAAGCAGTGCGTGCAATTTAGCATATATTAATGGACATTACTATAGGTACTTGTAGGTGGTGAGTGTCTGGCTACAATTCATGTATTAATGCAGTAATTATAAAGCCTAGAGACCAAATAGCATTAGATTTTCCATGAGAAGATAATTTTATAATGAGAAAATGTATTTTAAGTCAGAAAGTGCACTTTTCATCCTATCCATTCAGTACTCTGTCTTTGAGAAAGTAATATTAATTGCCTATTAAACAGGAAAGTAATTCTATTTAAAATACTCAATTCACTTAATTTACAAACAAATTTTGCTGAGTTGGGGGGCTGCACAGGGTTTTGACAGCCTCTATTAAAAACAAAATTCATCTTCCCCTCAAAACAGTTTCTTCTTTATACCACAAACACCCAGATGGAAATTTCTTTCCAGATTACATGGGCATTGCAGAGAAAATGGACATTAATCATGTTAGACTAGACACAGCTCTTAAATCTAATTAATTTGCAACCCACAAGAACTGTAATGTGATGAAATGTGGCAATATCACCTGTCAAAAATATCTACTTCTGGTCCTGGGAGGTCTTGGTTAATTGAAATGAGAAGTTGTAAAACACAGTGATGTTCATGCATATTATAAGCCAAATGTGATGATATTTTAAAATACATTACTGTGATTTCTTTCTTCTTCTCTTTTAGTATACATACATCTGGTGTGTGTGATTTTGAGGAATCCTTCTTATGATAAGTAAAGGAATTGTTCTTATGAGATGTAAGGACTTTTAGAATATATGTCTCCAAATGTTCCTGAAGTAATCTTTTTCTATGAGAAGTAAGATGCTTATTATATTTTGGTGATCTTCTATAGAGGCATCTCATGCTGCATTTGTGCCAATAACTTAACCTTTTTGGCCCTGGAAACATCCAAGGTACATGTGGATGGACAGGTTACCAAATAAAGAAACCTGGTTCCTGCCTGGCGAAACCAAGTGTACTTGAGGTGTGCATAGGATCATAGAAACATAGAATATCTCGAGTTGGAAGAGATCCATAAGGATCATAAAGTCCAACTCCCTGCTTATCACAGGACTACCTAAAATTAAATCATATGGCTAATACCATTGACCAGACACTTCTTGAACTCTGACAAGCTTGATGATATAATCAGTTCCCTGGAGAACCTATTCCAGTGACCAACCACTCTCCCACTGAAGAACCTTTTCCTAATGTCCAATCTGAACTTCCCCTGAAGGAACTTAATACCATTTCCTCATGTCCTGTCGTTGGTCACCAGAGAGAGAAGATCAGCACCTCTCCATCTGCTGCTGTCCTTGAGGAAGTTGTAGACTGCCATGAGGTCACCCCTCAGACTTTCCTTTTCTATGCTGAACAAACCAAGTGACCTCAGATGCTCCTTGTAAGTCTTGCCCTTGGGACTTTTCAGCGTCTTGGTTGCCCTCTTCTGGGCACACTCCAATAGTTTAATGTCCTTCTTATATTGAGGTGCCAAAAATTGCACACAGTTCTTGAGATGGGGCCCCACCAGTACAGTACAGATTGGGACAATCACCTCCTTTGACCAGCTAGCTATGCTGTGCTTGATGCACCCCAAGACATGGCTGGCCTTTTTGGCATTGAGGACACACCATGTTGCATGTGTGTCCTCAATGCCAAATTGAGGACGTGTCATTTGCTGACATGTGTCATTTGCATGTGTCATTTGCTGACAAGCTTCAAGCTGGACCAGCCACTGAGTAGAAGATCCATGAAGTGGGTAAGATGTCCCAGGATCCAGACAGTGGAGGAAGGGACTTCACTGTCTGTATTTAGGTTTTATGAGAATCCAGTATGTGGGTACTTTTCAAGGCAGTGCCTCATCTGTGGCAGTGTGACCAGCCACATCAGTATCCTGTGTATGTTTGTGTGTGTGAGTCTCTGGGATAGGTGCTCTGCAAACAGGAGAGCAGCAGTTGCATCCTTGAACCTGGGCAGAGACCCCAGGTCCCCAGGCACTTAGCTGAGCTCCAGCAGCTAGACAGGAGAGGTCCTGGCCCAAATCAGCTAGTGGAGATGGCCACTCCTAACATCCTTTAACAGAGAGGATGGGATAGGATAACAGAAAAAGGAATAATAAAAGAAAAAATGCAGAATATAGTGTACTAGTGAGGAGACATGTAATATAGATTTAGATTAGATGTAAGAAAGAAATTTTGTACAATGAAGTTGGTGAAACACTGGAACAGATTGGCCAGAGAGGTGGTGGATGCCCCATCCCTGGAAACATTCAAGGTCAGGTTGAATGGGGCTCTGAGCAACCTGATCTGGTTGTAGATGTCCCTGCTCCTTGCAGGAGAGTTGGACTAGATGGCCCTTGAAGGTCCCTTCCAGTGCAAACTGTCTTATGATTCTATGATTCTAATGTAATCTAGAAAAGAAATAAAATACTAGGATTACTTAGGCTGAGGACAGATCACAGGTAAAATCCTTGCTCAAACAATCTCAATGATTTCTTAGTGATGTCAGCTGTTCCATATATTCACCTCAAACTGCATTATTTTTAGTCTAATTCTTCAAGCTTTGGCTTCACTGACTTTCTGGGAATGTTACTTCAGCGAAACATGCAGCAAGGTCAGCCTCCCTATGATAAGCAGAGGGTTTAAATAGTATTGACTACATCTAACCTTCTAGATTTATCATTCTTTAAATTACTTCATGTTTTGGTAACTTTCACAACTAATTCCATGGAGTAATTAGAAGTTCTAAGACAGGGAATGATAATCATCATAAATCATAACGACTACTTAATTAGTTCCCATTGTAGATAAGTATTAAATGACATGATCTTTCCACAAAGCATTGTATTAGCTTGAGAAAGATGTTTGCCTTTTGATTTAATGAGCTAGTGGCTCACTTACTGCAGTACGAGGTGTCAGTTTGCTTCACTTAACAGCAAAAAGAAAAGAGTTTTTTATTTTTTGGCTTGTGCTGCTTTTCTCTGTCACACAGAAACAAGAAATAAAAGATTAAATACATATTGTTTTCCAAGTACTATAATTTAAGAGAAGTTTACAAAATGTCAGTAGAGCAAATGAGATGGAGGCTAACTATCTCTGGAAAATTCTTTCGGTCTTGCAGGTGTTATAGGATATTTACAACAAAACAGTCCAGTCTGGACTTACAATGAACTATGCTTAAACAACAAAAGCTATTGTATTTTTTTCCTAGTCAGTCCTAATACTCTGTCAACTATACCTGAGAAAGGTTCAGTTGAATAAGAAGAATGTTATTTTCTCCTTTTAAATCTAAATTCCATTATGAAAGAACCCCCTCCAATTTGTACTTTTTTTTTTGTTAGTGAGAAGACATTATTCAAGTAAAAAGTAATCATGAGGCAATTTGGATTATCTGAGGATCTCTCTGCATGAAGAATATTTAAAACAAGGTTAAACAAGGTTATCTGAAGGTTTCCTAAAAAGAATCACAGAAGTTCCCTTAAAATTTCCATACCAGACTTCAAAGAAGTTACATAAGATTATTCGTGAAAGGCTCTGGAGACGACATGTTTGTGTGATTGTCCTGTCCCTCATCTACTCTGTCAACTGCAAACTCTTTAAAGATGTTTTCAAGCTCATTTCCAGGAGAGGCTGTTTCTTTCTTATTTTCCATTTTGATTTTTCTTTCCTTGTCCATCTCAAACAGACTTGATCCTGTCCCAAGGCTCATTCATTTATTTATGAACTCTCTTGTTGAACTCTAGTGAACATAGTGACCTAGTCACAATCATTGACCTAATTTTGCATATTTAGAACATTTTGTTTTCATAATGACTGGAAAATACCCTATAAATATGAACATTCAAGATTAAAAGTAGAAATCAATGCATTGATGGTATCACTTTCAAAGATAGCAATGAGATTACAACAAAGGTTAAAGAGAAAGCCATGATGATACTTGTCATCTTGTAAATCACGTACCACTTTTTATTATTATATTTGTGTGACATAAAACTCTTTAGAGGACAGAACCAAAAACTCTCAGTCATAAAGAACACAAGGGGAGTCAAGGGGCAAAGGTATTTCTCAGGGCAGGCTGCTATTTTCTGAGGCAGAAATGATGCAAAGACTGCATACTTCTTAGAAGTTTTATTCATGATGGATTATTCTTTTTTTTTAATAGTACAACATATTTGACAATATATGTGTACAGGAGAAATTACTTTTGTTTTCTAAACCACAGTTAGTTTGCGTTTGACAAAACAGCAAATATCTGAGGCCAGGGAGCATGTATAGAACGCTCCGTCTTCATTAGAACATCTATGCAAAAATATCCTGATCTAGGTATTTGTAAAATTACTCTACAGGTTAAATGAAAACTCACGTTCAGAAAAACAATTCTAGGAAAAACAATAAAGGGCTAAGAATATTGTCCAGTTACAATCTACTTGTTATTACAGAGTTTTATCCAAACTTAACATAAAATTTTAAATCATAAAATGTTCACAGGGCCTTATCACTTTACTCTCAGTCTATTATATTCAAGTATTTATATCATATTCAGGAAGTCTCCCTATAGCTGTTTAGAAATCAAGCTACCGGCCCCTTTGAATCCCATACCACCATATTTGTGAGCCAGGAGATGTTATTATACTTCTCAGACTTCTTTCATCCCTCTTGTGTTACCTGAGGAGGAGTCTTCTGCCTATATCCAGTTGTGCCTTCCATCTGCAGACAATGAGAAGAAAAGAAGAGCAGAGCGATTCACCGTCCTGGTTATCAGGCTTCTGAAACTCTCCACTCTCAAACTAGAGAATCAAAATAGTCTTAACTTGTATTTAGTTTATTGTAACAGTTAAGGAAGTCTTTAGTGAAGTCACATTTAATTTCTACAAAAACAATATATTCTGGGAATTTCAGGTGATGGAAATATTCTTTTCATTGTTATTGTTCACCTTGTTCAGTATATAACAGGTACTAAAATGCTACTAGGGAGTATATTGACTAAGGTAGAGCTTCCCAGTGTACAGACTGGAAATATGAGCTTGTATCTCATTTCACAATTGAAAATCAGTCAACTGCTTTGTTCAGAGACGACTTTTTTTTTTTTTTTTCTGTGAAGTAAAGCTGCAAAGCTCTTGGGCAAGACCTTTTTTTCTTGCTTTGATGTTCCACATGTTTCATCATTCATTGGTTCTTCTCATTTCATCTCTCTCTGGCTTGAAGAACAAAGAAATCAGGACCTTAGCAGTAAGAAAGAAGCTAGAGGCTTTGGTGACTTTCACGTTATGCTCCAGTTTATAATTTATCATGTAAGTTGGGAGTTTTTTGAACCGTACTGCAGTGTTTATCTGCTTAGATGGTCTTCATTTATAGAAACTGGGATATTTTCATTTCACAATGAAACTATTTCCCCATCAATCAACAGAGTGATTCAAAAGATAATTTAAAGAGAGAAAAGTGAATATGGAAAAATTCTAAAACTTTTTGACAGGCATTTAGTGGTCACAAGGGAAAATAAAATATTTAAATGCTAGAGATGGACACTAATCCCTCATATTCCAAGAAGCCACCTTTTATTCCAAGTCTGTAATTTGAGTAAAATATTCACACTACTGTAATTGCAAAGTAGGCATCACCTCTGTAAAATTTAATTTGCTCGTTTAATTGTAGGAACGGAAGTTTGAAGGGAAAAACAATTGAAAACCCTTACTGCAATCTTGAATTGCTACTTGAATGAGCAATAGTCTGTAACTGAAGAAAATCTCAACACTTGTCCAATGCCACCAAGTTATGAAAAGTAAGTAGCAGAAGGATCTTTGATAGATGATTCCAATTATACAGTGAAGCCTTATAAATCTCTGTGATACATTTCCTACATTAGCTAGGAGATGAAACTTTGACTAAGGAAAAAAGAGTAGATGAGATGCAAGATATGGAGATTTAAGAAGTACACAAACAAGCAAATATCTGCAGGATTCAAGGGGAAGAAGAAAAAAAAAGCTGTTGTGGAATTCAGCAAGACATTAAGGCGAGTTTTTGAAAAATAAGATAGACAAATAAAATAGAATAAGATAAAAACTGACTAAAAAAATATGAAGGAAATTAAATACCAAAATATTTAGGCATTATGATGATATTGTCAAAATAAAATAGGATAAGAATAGAAGTGTAAGTAAAATCTTGTAAATATTTTCTAAAATAACAACAAAGAATAAGATCAAATAAGGAAGTAAAGAAAATAAATAGATGCATAAGCAAAAGTATTCAAATTAAAATCAACACACTAGTAATCAAAGAAAGTAATATATTTCTGAGTTTTAGGATTAGAGTATAAGATCTTCAGGAGGAAGTTCAAAGCATTCACACACAGAAAAACCCTGTTTTCTTTGAGTTGAAACATTTTTATTTAAAAAATCTCTCAGGGATATTTTAAAATTAAATACCTGGATGTGCCAGAATAGTAAACTTATTCTTATAACTGTAAATTGCTATGAAATAAATTTTAATTCAACAGAAGAAACATCTCAAATTTGCCAGACCTGACTGAAAAATCAACATTAAAGAGACATAGAAACTTCCTTTATCTAGGGTAGACACTTTAGCTATTTTTAAAATACAAAAATAAGGAGAATATCCCCAAGGACACTGTCTAGAACTTAGAACAAAACTGATCCAGAATTTCCTGGAAGTTCAAAATAGTCGTTCATTATGAGACTAGTATAAGAAATGTTTTATATAGCTCAGTACTTATAGCTTTGGGCGAAAATCAGAAGTCAAAACACTGAAATATTAAAGAAACAGAAACAAATATTTACTCAAACTCTTTGTAACTTAACAGAAGAAAAAAAAAAACATACAAAGTCTTAAGGGAGAGCTCATGTCAGTTCCATTTCCTGCACCAGATCACAGAGGATTTCACGCTTATCCAAAACCAAGTAGTGAAACTTCCCGCATTTCCTAATCATAAGTACAAAGTTTACCTTTTCCTCATAATATGCTGCTTACTTGTCTGGAGTTACACATGATCCAGAATGGAAGATGTCAGGTCTATGGCCTTGTTCTACCTCTGTATCACACAATGGGTCAAACATGGTCTGCTGAGAAGAGCAGCTTGCCTTATACAACAAATTTTCCCAACCTGCTCAATCATTCCACAGTCTGCACCATGGTTTCCATCATTCATCCCAGATTCAGGGGAACGTTATTTTCTGCTGTAGTATATAATAAAAAAGGTGGTTGGGAAAAAAAAAAAAAGAATCAAGTCAGATTGTGACCTTCCTGTGTTCACAGCTGCATATACTGAGCTACTAGCTTGCGGTAAAGCCCACACAGCTTGTATTCACTGTTCTCTGTGTCCTTAACACAAAACAGAAGCATTTGAGCGGAGTTGATCAAAAGCTGACAAAAGTTTACAGAAATTCCAAACCTTTGCAATAAAATCTGAACCACATGAATACCACATGACTTCAAGACTTCTAGGAAGCTTTTGGATAAAAGAAGAGAATATCTCCTTTGTCTTGTTTATTGCATGAACATAAAAGTGTTCTCTGGACATAAAATGAAAAATAAAACGAGCTGCAAGACCATTGTAGAAGACAAATAACTTTCTTCATTCTTTCCACAGGGTAATTCTAATTTAATTTTGTCCTTATTTTCACCTTCAATCCCAAAATACTTCCAAGGGTAAGACAGAATCAGAAGTAGAAAGAAAGAAAAAAAAAACAAAGCAGTAAAAGTCAGATTATATTTTAAAAGAACCAGTTAATAGATTGACCTACAAGCACAAAGAAAGGAAGAAAAACTAGGAGATGCCTGTCCAAAGAAGTAGCCTGAATAAATAAAAGCTTAATAGTTGTCATGGCCCACTCGGGACTCGTGACTCATGATGGTTCTTTTAGTGCGATCTCGAAGTGCAAAATTATGGTGAACATGCCAAAGGGATTGGTTTCAATCAAACAGCACAACCTTTATTATTTTACCCGTAAAGCAGCATGCGATAGGTGAAAGGGAGTGAAAAGGAAAAGTATAGATAGGGAAAAAAAAAAAGAATAATAGCTACCACCGGCGGTCCAAGGCGTCCCTATGGTCCCAGATCCAGGCAGCGTCCCGCCGGTCCTCACGGTCGATGTCGATGTCGATCCTTGGTGGGGAGAGCTCTTCGGGGGTCTTGTTAGGGGTTGACCTTTTATGCCAAGTAGCAAACCTTGCTCCTCCTTACTTTGAGGATCTCTGCTTGTTCTTGGCCCTTAGGATAGAAGTGTGTTTTTTGTACATTATAATTAGCAAAGTTCCTTTAAAGGGCACTTTCTCACCGTTGTTTTTGAGACAGCAGTTGTGATTCATCCTCCTCGATAGCAGCTGCACGGTTATCTCTGCCAGTTTTGACAACAGGGATGAGCCGTGGCACCTCCGTGCCACTCTGTCCACTGTTTCAAGGATGTTGTACATTTTGTTGTTAGGCCAGAGTCCACCTTGTCCATAACAGGTCCATTCTGTTCCCGGGAAAAAAAACAACTGCATCTCAGGCAGGCTGCTCACAGCAACTCATGTCAAGTTGTGAGCCTAACTTTTAGGCCAGATTAAGTCCATAGTCCACCTGGAAGTCCTCGATGGCAAGGTTGAGACAATACTGATTTTCTGACCAACCCTTAAAATAGTTTATTCACTTTTAACATTTTCATTAGTAGGAACAAACCAACAGAGGGTAGAAGAAAGGTCCTTCAGTGTCCTCACCTTTGCATTGCAAAGTATTGGTCATAAGGGATACCTCTATTAAAACCTAATATGGTGATGACTTTTGGCGACCAGGGAAAAGCAATGACTATTTCTATTGCGTAAATATAGAAATGCCTCCCAGAGATTTTAAATTACATGCATAATTATTTCCTTGTTTTCCTAAGAGGAAATTTGGTGCAGAAAACCAGGACAAATGAGTGAGAAAAACTTGACATCAATATTCTTGAGATCAATCGTTATTCTTTTTGGTTTTAGTTTAGATTTGACAACATTTGAGTCACCAGTAATCATATTGCTTAATGATAATCACTCTTCCTCCCTTCTCTTCAGCAGACTTTTCCCTCAAATCTCTCTGCCCTACCTCTCCTCTGTGGAGGCCATAAGAAAACCCCTGTTTGATGTCCAGAAAATACTGACTAAACATTTCCAATGAAAATGGCTGCCATGAGACGCATAAAGATGCCTGCAATATTTTCAAAAACATGATGTGAGTCTTGGACTAGTAAACAGAAATTATTTCCAAACTTTCTCTTTTCTTTTTTACTTTAAAAAAAACCCCACAGTCTTTCTCAAGGTTTTAGAACAATGTTATAGGTATTTCTTTTATATCATAGTAATTTTTTTTGCTCCCACTTAAAGAAAAAAGTAAACTAATTGTATAGTGGGTCTCACTTTTTCTTCTTTCGTAAACAGAACACTTAAATGAGGTTGTTAATTAACTTCAAATTATATCCATTCTATCCACAAAAGAAAGTATAAAATATATGTTGTTTACCTCTTTCCTTACTCTATTTTCAACATAATTTCTCCTCATTAAAGGCAGTAATTTTCTTTACATCCAAGTTGTTTACTACCTGAAAGTTATAAATCCATTTCCACTACTTGCATGGAAAAAAATCTGTTTCTTCAGAATTTCTCTTAAGATTTATTTGTTTCCTTGTAACTTAAATAAATATCTTAGCCTTCTGGAACTTGTCCAACCTGACAAGAAATTAAGAGATGTGCCAATAGTGGGGGTAAACCAAGGATAAGAAATCAATAACTTACACATTACTCTTGCACTGCCACTCTGTGCATAGGAGAGTAATAGGTGAACATCGTAATAGTTGGAACTGACTGAAGTTGGAATTAATCAAAGATAAAATGAACTGCCATATTAGCAGAAGCTTACAGGAATGATTTAGAAATTCAGAGTTTGTTATCCTGTAGTCTCTGAAAGGGAAAGAGCAATTTATATTTCCTTCCTCCAAAATAAAGGCCTCCATTCCACAAAACCCAAACGACTTTTGTTACAAAAATAAGTAACTAACAGGAGCAAGTCACATACCTTCCCTTTGTAGTCTACATTTTATAAAATTATGCTCCTCTGAAACAGTAGAATCTCATATAACAAACTGATAGTTTCTTGAATCAGATAAATTGGGAGACACTAGGAAACTTTATTGTTCTGCATTACTTACATTTTTGTTACAGTTGTCTAAGACTGCACCTTTGTGTATAATTTCTGCATAAACATACAGTGAGAATACACCCTCTACCCTGAAACACTGTGCAGTGTAGGAGTCTTGCAGAGGTAATGGATGCAAAATGGAGGCCTGTAGGGTCACCTAGAGAAAACACAGTTAATATTCCTACAAAAGATTTCCAAAGTCCTGTTTGCCCATCTCCAGTCACAGCTGTGAAAATATTTATTTCAGACTTTAAAATAATGTTTACAACACAAGTTTGAGTAGGATGTCCTACATAGATCGTCAAAGTGTGCACAGTGATTTGGAAGAGCTGTTATAGGAAGTTACCACCCACACTTAGTTACACTTAGTTATCACTATGAGAGCTGCAAATGTCCACTGTGGTGCTGTCTGGCAATACATTGACAAGGCCCTAAGGTACTAACTACCTATGTGGACACAGGCAACAGGTGATAGAACCATCTTCCTGCACTTAGAACTCTAAATCGTCTAAGTGGATTCTCATTCTGTGTTACATTTAAGCAACAGTGTCCAGGCATTCTTCTCAATTAGAGAGGTTGCAATTATTTTCAGAGTTTATAGAGCACTTCTTTCTTTGCTTCTGGGGTTGGTTGGTTTTTTTAACATCTTGTATGATTGTTACTGTAACTGTGTGACTCAAGATGTGGTATGACATGTACATCACTTATTCTTTAACTGGCCCTGAAGTTTGGGCTCTAAAAAGGACTTGAAAAAATCTAAGCTCATATTTTACAAAAAAATAATTATTTTCAAACTTCTAATGCACTTCTTTTCTGTAATCTTCATGATGTAAATGCTCTACAAACTACTATGAGCCTTAACTTCAACAGTGCAGTGAGTCAAACAGTAATCTTCTGAACATTTACTGCCATTTCATTCAGAGATTTTTCTCAGTCTAAACTATTATTGAATAAATTAAGAAATAAACTAAATTTAATTAAAGTAAAAAGAAAACATTTTAAATGTTTGAGTTTATATTAATAAATCAATAACTGGCAAGCACCAGCCTGGACTGCTCTATATCCCTTTCATTAACCTGTTGGCATCCACATACATGGGCAACATTGTGCATTTCAGATATTTTAGAATAGAGTAAAATAGAACAGAACACAATCATTAAAGTTGGACAAGACCTCTAAGATCATCAAGTCCAACTGTCAACCCAGCACCACCATGCCTTCTAAACCATATGCTGAAGTGCTACATCTACACATTTTTTTAACACTTCCAGGGATGGTGACTCCACCAATTCCCTCGGCAGACTGTTCCAATGCTTGACCATTCTTTCAGTAAATAAATGCTTTCTAATATCCGACCTAAACCTCCTCTGCCACAAGTCGAGGCCATTTCCTCTTGTCCTATCATAAGTTATTTGGTAGAAGAGACCAACACCCGCCTCCCTACAACCTGCTGTCAGGTAGTTGTAGAGAGCAACTCAGCCTCCTGCTCTCTAGACTAAACAATCCCAGTTCCCTTAGCCACTCCGCGTAAGACTTGTTTGCCAGACCCCTCACCAGCTTCTTTGCCCTTCTCTGGATGCGCTCCAGCAACTCAACATCCTTCTTGTACTGAGGGGCCCAAAACTGCACAGAGCATTCGAGGTGCGGTCTTAGCAGTGCCGAGTAACAAGGGGCACAATCACTTCCTTACTCCTACTGGTAATATCATTTCTGATACAAGCCAGAATGCTGTTGGCCTGTCAATGTGATTGTCAGGTACAATAAAAAATTGTGACAGCAGGTAATACCACTGACTGTTATCTGATCTACTGTGACCATAAGAGACAGCAGTCTGAGAACGACAGTATTCTTCAGATACTGCTCTCAATCTATAGAGCCTGAAATATAAATAGGCATCTAAATATTCTCCTTCCTAACATTTTAAACATATATTTTAAATCACTTTGATTTAGGAAAGTATGTGTTTTGGAAGACCTCCTATAAGATTGTATGATATATAATGATAGCACCGAAAAATACTTAAAGAAAGTATTATCATGGTGTATTTACTTAGTTTGAGGATAATCTGGGAAAACAAGAAGCAAAAATAGAGCTATAAATCATTGCGGTTTCAAGCTGATTTTGTAACATAAAGATAATTTAATAAAACTGAAAAGGTAAAGTTAAATGTTAGGTTTACAAGTTAAGACAAAAGACAAGTTTTTTTCTAGAGATCATGCAGTATTTTTATTTGCCATGGAAACAACAGATTACATTATCATGAATGATGCAAATAACAGACAGATTTTTTTCACATAGAAGGTTCTCAATGGTACAATGCCGAAAAATTAAGACAGAAAAGACAGAAACTGTGCTTATGCTAGTAAGACATTACTACCTTGCACCACCTCTGCAGTGGCATAGCAGTATAAAGAGGATGAATGACAAGTATGAAGGATCAATAAATCTCTCTACAGTTCTTCTGACTTTTTATGATATAAAAAGGGCGATATCATGTTTCACATAAAAATACCTTATATTATAGCACAGAATGTTGTCACTAGGTCCAGAATTATCTTTCATATGTAGGAAGCAAAAGAAAACAGAACAATTAATCTATGTGAAATTAATGAGTCAGAATATGTACAGTTTACTAAAATTATTAAGGTTTTGTTCTTTTTTTTTGTCCTTGAATGTTACATTCTTGCTTTTCTATGCCATTTTTTCACATATCATCTCCTTTGATACATCATTTCCTTTTTCTCTTCTAGTGCCTTCTTCTTTCTAGTCTGTTCTTGTCTCATATTTCCACCTTTTCTTTTCTGATTTTGTAATACTTCTTTAAGATTGGCCTTTCTAAGTGTCCTGAGCATTTTGTTGCAGTAAGAACTGTATGTGAAACACTGTAATATTACTTAAAAACAGAAATAAATACTATAAGAATCAATATCCATAGAACTTTGAGTGAATAGAAATCACAATAAAAAGGAAAACCATAGACAGATTTACTAAATGCTTCAATTTGTCAAGCTTAGGTTTGTATACAAAAACATGTAAAAAAGAGAAGTGAACACAGAAGATTTTTTTTTTTTTACAATCGTGAAGATATTTCATTAGCCTAACCGTTAGAATATTATGTAATAGGCAGATTTTCAGTTTATGGTCCACAAATTCATGACCGCACAGAAATTATCTTGTAAAAGTTCATATGGACCATACAGAAATATAAGTATGTAGAATTTCTTAAGTAGTTTTCATTTGCTCCAAAAAAAAATGTATAGATATAAAATTGGAAAAGGTTTTTATTCCTGATTCTTAGTGCACTATTTCATTGGTTAAAAAACCCCAAAACTCAAAACTAACAAAAAAACCCCAGAACAAAACCCAAAACCTCACAATACAAGGTGAATCACAGAAACTGGCCACACTGTAATCATGGAGTTCCCAGAGGATGAAACCCTAAAAGGTCATCCTTAAGGATGACCTTAATAGGTCATTTACCTCACATAAGAGAGAAAAATCTTCCCATGCTTGAGTAATTGACATGTATTTAAAACTTCATTTTCCATCTTCCTAAGCATATATGTCTACCTGCCACAAAACCCTCTGAAAACAAAGTGCAGTTGTAGCACTGTTAAGATAATGAGCCTGTCAATACTCCTGCCGTGTTTCAGCTGTGAAAACTGGGGCCTTAACTATTCTCCGTGAAGTAAGTGCCTTGATTACAAAAGAAGATGGGCATTGCACTGTTTACATACTAAACAACAATAACATTTATCACTGTCACTTTCAGTGTAAGGCTTTCAGAAATGTGTTTGTGTGTTTCTAAATGAAAGGAGACGAAGGAATAGAATATTTTGGTGTGAAGCTGTTTTTCTAATTCTGCATATCATCTCCAACTTGATTTTGATTTTCAGTTAGAACAAAATCCTGGTTCATCTAGACACACTTGTTTGGATTGTTTACATTTGAGGCTCTGAAAAATGCTGGAAGCTATCTCATCAAGGTAATAAACTGATATCAATAAAAACGTGACTAAAAAGTTTGCCAATATATTTGGATCTGATTCAGTCTGATCACACCTAGCTGTAACTTTTGTACAAGAAAAATGGGTCAGCTCTCATTTAGTGTACTTTCTATGATAGAGCTAATCTTTTGTGTTTTCATAGAAATACTGAAATATTTTTATTTATTTATAACTGAAGATAGTGGTCTAATGTGTTTTTATGGCATCATCTTCAGGATCTATATAGGTTCAAACACTAAGAGAATATAGGAAAACCCAAATCCCGTCAGTTCTCTATTTTCATTCTTCCCCAAAACAGTAAAGTAGTGTCTGTTTTCTTGCTCCTACCATGTTAGTTGTAAGCAGATATCAGAAAACAGTTAGTCATATTGTAACTCTTAAAAGAAGAGACTGCAATTTCCAACTAAGATAATCTGAAGCAACAAAAATTACATTTAAAAATCACTGTAATGAGAATCCTAGGAAACAGGATCCCTATAGAGAGATGATGATGATGCAACTATTGAGAGCTAAGAATAATAAATCCAGTAGCAGTTAGAGTGATTACTTTTAGAGAAAACCTTTTCTTGTTCTTTGATTATTTTTTTTTCTCAATTTCTAGACATAGATATTATGGGGGTTTGGTCATGGCTATTACGTTGGGCAGCCAGTCTTGAGAGTGAACTTTTTTTTT
Organism: Ardeotis arabs; assembly: GCA_011801015.1. Lineage (NCBI taxonomy): Eukaryota > Metazoa > Chordata > Aves > Otidiformes > Otididae > Ardeotis > Ardeotis arabs. The sequence goes on from JAAGAY010143461.1 coordinate 99,325, forward strand.
TTAAATCTGACAGGTTCACAATGAGTGCAACAATGAATTAGGAAGACAAAAATCAAGTGCCAAGAGTGAGTCAATAGTAATATATCCCACTGGAAAGGGTTATTTTCCTCTCTGGCTTCCCTTCATGTTGCTCTCCAACTGGAGAACCTTTCCTCAATTTCTTCTCACCACTCTAAAGGACAGCATGTGCGTTCTGCCTTCAACTTCCTCCTTTTTCAAGAGACCAGGATTCCTACAACTTTAAAGAATGGCTCTCTGAAGTTCTAACTGACATTCCACTGGCACTGCCTCTGCTGTAAGGAGCTAGGTACTTGCCTAAATGCAGAAAAAGTTCAGGGAGAGGAAAAGCTTGTGAAGGGCCTGGTACAGTAACTATCAGTGTATTATAAATGTTCTTCACATACCAAATCCTGTACTAAATCCAGAACACAGCAGCTACTGAGAAGAAAATTATCTCCATCTCAGCCAAAACCAGGACAGAATTAAAATAGTTGAAAACAGATCAATCAGAAAAAGTGACAAGGAAATACTGAATATGAAAGTTTATATTGTTGTAATCCCTATAAAACACAGGAAATAGTAGGATCATGTCAACACTAACAGGAAAAAAAAAAACCTACAATTATTTGCTTTTCCTGCCTATAACAAATACATTTCTTAAGTTAAACTTCTTTATGCTCTTTTCTGAAAGATGCTTTATTCTGAGCTGACAAGGAGACAATCTGTGGTGTTTTCCATCTTAAAAGGGAAAAATAAGACAGACAAAACATAAGGAAACAATTAGCACACTCTCTGCTGAGGTATCTGTAGAGCTTTAATTAAAATTAACTACTGCAGTAGTGACAAACTATTAGATTAGAGTGACAACAAACTATGATAATGTAATAGTATTTTAGTATTCTTTGTTAGAGCTCAGTACCCGATTCCAGGTTTTTTTTCAAGCCATATTATCAGTGTAGAGCAACATGGAAAAGATTAGTTCAAACAACAGGTCTAAACAATATCATGTTTCAGAAATCTTTTTACTTTTTAAATCAGAACTGGACTCTAAGGACATTTTATAAATCTGATTAGGAACAATCTCCACATGTCATTTATCTATTTAGAAACTTACAGTAATGCATTGCTTTAATATCTCAGTAAGTTACTGACATTAATGTATTTTTGTAATGTTTGTAATAAGACAAATCACTATTATTCTAATTTTACGGGAGAAAGATTGAGGTGCATCACATTGTCTGTGATTTACCCCCGTCAGCTATAGTCATCTTAGAGTTAAGCGTTCCAATGTGTTACTGCTGTTTAGCCTGCTGTCTAATCTACAGTGATAGGGCAACTTCCCTTTCCATAAGAGGGATATTTGTTCGATTCGAGACACTTATCTGAGGATGGGATGAAATTAGTATCTGTTCCCTCCCATGACTGAGCCAAGGTGACTCATTTAGGGTCAGTTCTAGTGCTGAGGTAAAGGAAGTTATGAGAGAAATACTATTTTATGTGACTTCTCTGGTATAAATGGGAAGTTAATATCAAGATGAAGTTTGAAATACCAGCATATTTTTCAGTTTTCAGATTGTGTCTTGAGCTAGAAATTGTTTCTCAAAGGCTCTCAGTGTACCAGTGGTCAACAGCAAGTATCCTACAGACCTGTGGCTGGGTACTTTGAACCTCTGATGTGGGCTTTGCAGAGCAACTGGCAGCTTTTCAGTGAAAATCAGGTAATGTGATTATTTTGAAACACTTTTGATTTATTACTTTGGTTTTTATAATTAAAATCTTCTGAAATGTTTTGATATGTCTTGAATAATCTGTTTATCGGAATGGGAAGAAGGGTCAGAAAAAAATTACAGGGAGCACTAAAATAAGCTATCTAAGTACAAATATTTCACCTGACCTACTCTCAGGCTGCAGAAGCAGATCACTATGTCAGGATAAATTCTACTTCTCTTGTATGTGCCAGTGATAGAATCATAAGAAGGAAAAAAAAAAAAGAAGCCAGGTTGTGTTTTTCATGTCTTAAACAGAACAAAGTCACTGCAGAGAAACAACATGAGACCATAGCTCTGCTATGCAAACTGATCATAATATTTCAGTCACCTACAGTCATGCAGGATGCTGTTTCCAGGGATGGGGCATATACTACCTCTCTGGTCAATCTGTTCCAGTGTTTCACTACTCTCATTGTAAAACTTTCTTCCTTATATCTGATGTGACTTTACTCTCTTTTAGTTGAAAACCATTACTCCTTGTCCTGTCACAACAGGCCCTGGTAAAAAGTTTGTTCTCATCTTTCATATAATCCCCCTTTAGGTACTGAAAGGCTGCAATAAGGTATCACCAGAGACTTCTCTTCTCCAGGCTGGACAGCCCCAACTCTCTCAGCCTGTCTTCACAGCATAGGTGTTCCAGCCCTCTGATCATCTTCATGGCCCTCCTCTGGACTCACACCAACAGTTCCATGTCCTTCTTATGTTGGGGGCTCCAGAACTGGACACAGTACTCCAGGTGGGGTCTCACGAGGGCAGAGTAGAGGGGGAGAATCATCTCCCATGGCCTGCTGGCTATGCTTCTTTTGATGCAGCTCAGGATATGGTTGACGTTCTGGGCTGCAAGCACACATTGCATGTCCAGCTTTTAATCCACCAGCACTCCCAAGTCCTTCTCCACAGTGCTACCCTCAATCCCTTTATCCTCCATCCTGTATTTGTGCTTGGGATTGCCCTGATGCAGGTGCAGGACCTTGCACTTGGTCTTATTGAACCTCATGATGTTCAATGGGCGTTCAATTCTTGAGCTTGTTCAGGTCCCTCTGGATGGCATCCAGCCCCTCAAACATGTCAACTGCACCACTCAGCTTGGTTCTGTCTGCAAATTTGCTGAGTGTGCACTCAATCCCTCTGTACATGTCATTGATGAAGATATTAAACAGTACTGGTCTTAATACAGACCACTGAGGGACACCACTTGTTACTGATCTCCATCTGGACATTGAGCCATTGTCCACTACCCTCTGGATGCAACCATCCAACTGATTCCTCATCCACCGAACAGTACACCCATCAAATCCATATATCTCCAATTTAGAGAGAAGGATGTTGTGGGGATTGTGTCAAAGACCTTACAGAAGTCCAGATAGATGACATCCATAGCTCTTCTGTTGTCCACTGATGTAGTCACTTGTTGTGATTTAAGTCCAGTCTGCAACTAAGCACCATGCAGGTTCTTACTCACTCCCCTCAATGGGATGAGGGAGAGAATAGGAAGAGGGAGAGAATTGGAAGAGTAAAAGTGAGAAAAATCACGGGCTGAGATAAAAACAGTTTCACAGGGAAAGCAAAATCCTCACACACAAGCAAAGCATAACAAGGAAGTCGTTCACTATTTGCCATGAACAGTTCAGCCACCTCCAGGAAAGCAGGGCTCCATGACGTGTAGTGGCTATGTGGGAAGACAGAACCCCATCACTCTGAATGCCCCCCACTTCCATCTTCTCCCCCCAGCTTCCTATTGCTGAACATGATATCATATGGTACGGGATATCACTTTGGTCAGCTGGGGTCAGCTGTCCTGGCTGTGTCCCTTCTCAGCTTCTTGAGCATCCCCAGCCGACTCACTGGTGGACTGGTGTGAGAAGCGGAAAAGGTCTTGACTGTGTAAGCAGCGCTCAAGCAGCAACTAAAACATCCCTGTGCTATCAACACTGTTTTCAGCACAAATCCAAAACATAGCCCTGTACTAGCTACTATGAAGAAAAATTAACTCTATCCCAGCCAAAACCAGCACATCACTTCATCACAGAAGGCCATTAGATTGGTCAGGTAGGACTTGCCCTTAGTGAAGCCATACTGGCTGTCTTGAATCACCTCCCTGTCCTCCTTCCAGGCTCAGAGGTGAAGCTAACAGGTCAGTAGTTCCCAGGGTCTTTCTTTCTACCCCTTTTTAAAAATGAGTGCAATGTTTCCCCTTTTCCAGTCACCAGGGACTTCACCTGACTGCCACAACTTTTTAAATATCATGGAGAGTGGCTTGGCAACTACAACATCCAGTTCCCTGAGGACTCTGAGATGTATCTTGCCAGGTCCCATAGAATTACCTGGTTCCTCAGATGGTCATGAAGCTGACCTTCCCTTACAGTGGGAAGGACTTTGCTCCTGCAGTCACCATGTTGTGGTCCATCCATTTGAGAGGTTTGAGAAGAGGAGTTGTCAATGAAGACTGAGGCAAAAATCTTGTTGAGTACTTCAGCCTTCTCCTCATCTGTTGTTACCTGTTTGCCAGTCCTGATCATCAGGGGGGTATGCTTTCTTTGACCTTCCTTTTGCAGCTAACATACCTGAAGAAGCCCTTATTCTTTGCATCCCTTGCCAAGTTCAGTTCCAGCTGTGCTTGGCCTTCCTGACCCCATCCCTACACAACTGGGCAGTGTCCCTATACTCTTCCTGGGATACCTTTCCCTGCTTACACCACCTGTGCTTTTCCTTCTTACCTTTTAGTTTGACCAGCAGGTCTCAACTCAGCCATGTCAGTCTCTTGCTTTCTTTTCCTGATTTCTTGCACTTGGGGATTGAGAACTCTTGCATTGTATGGAAAGCATTCTTAAAGATGTGCCAGCTCTGTTTTTCTCCCTTGTCCCTATGGGCAATTTCCTAGGTGGTCTCATTGACTCCTTGAACAGCTGGAAGTATGCTTTCCTAAAAATCAGGGTCCTGACTTTACTCTTCACCTGATCCATATCCCTTACGACTGCAAACTCCACCAGTGCATAATCACTGCAACCCAGGATACCTCCAGTCTTAACGTCACTGATCAGCTTGTTTGTTTTGGTGACCAACAAGTCCAGTATTGCATCCCCTCTGGTAGGGCTGTCTACTACCTGGCTTAAGAAGATACCTCAGTGCACTCCAGGAGTCTCCTGGATTGCCTACAGCTCACCATACTACTTTTCCAGCAGATGCTAGGGTGGCTGAAGTCCCCCAGCACGATGCCTCCTGTAGCTGGAATGCTTCATCAATAGGCTCTCCTGTACAATGTGGCTGAAATAACACAGCCTCAGTAATGGCCTTATCCCAGGATTGCATGGGTTGTGTATTCCAGCTGAACAGCATGTAGATTTGGCAATATAAGAAAATACTCTAGCCATACATAAGATTTACTTCTTACACATGATATGACCTAGCCTGCATCACTGCTGAGAGTCCAGAGGTTCAGTCCCTCCTGAATGTGTTGCATGATGTTAATGACAGTAGTTACTCCAATCTTTTCTGCAGAGACCTGTTTCCTTCTGATTCCTTTGTTGAGTACAAAACATACTGAGTCATTCCAAGATGACATAGAAGCAATGTGGACATAGAAGCAAGCAAAAATAAAATCAAAGTACTTACACCAAACTAAGTTAATTGCTTAGACATTCAAATATTTTTGTCTGACCTTGGTGCAAACAAATTGCAGACAGCATTGCTAACATCAGAGAGATTTGGATCCTGTTCTGCAATTTGTGGTGGTTTAGCCTGGATCACCACACAGTTTCTCACTCACCCTCCCCCTACCCAGCAGGACAGGGGGAGAGAAGTTGGGAAGAAAGGAAAACTCGTGGGCTGAGATAAAAACAGTTTACTAAAATACTAAAAACTACAAAGATAACAGAATATAAGGATATTAATATATACAAAATATACAAAATGAACAATGTACGATTTCTCACCACCCGATGTCCGAATGACTGACGCAGCCCGTCCTAAGCAGCGAACACAGGAATGACACCAAGCAGCAAGCAAAGAGGGGAGAGCAAGCTAGCAAGGTAGAGGGAACGATGCCAGCAAGCAAGAAAGAAAAGGATGCCAAGGGTGCCCAAATGGGCGCCAAAATGGAATGCCCAAATGGATGCCCCTTCCCATGGGCAACCCCTGTTTACATACTGAGCATGACGTTTATGGCATGGAATACTCTCTTTGGCCAGTTTGGATCAATTATTCTGTCTGTCTTTCGCCCAGCTTCCCGCATCTGCATGTTAATGAGACTTTACTGGTTCTTGGAAAGCCAGACAGTGTCCTTGGTCTCATTCACAACAACTCATATCATCAGAGTGTTTTTATCAACATTCTTCACATAGGAAATCTAAAACACACCGGCTACTGAGAGGAAAATTAACTCCATACCTGCTGAAACCAGGACACATTACCTGATGAAAACAATTTTTTTAAATACTTGTAATTTTTTCATGTTTAAAATAGTCGTAATTTTTTCAGCTTTTTCTCATGTTTTCAAAATATCTGAACCAATATGAAGCCAAGTTGTTGCAATAACATAAATTCATCTTCTGATATTTTCTAAACATAATCTTTTCAAGTTTTCTAAGTAATTTATCACTTAAGGTTAAGAATAAGCTCTTGGTTTTTAATCTTGACTATTTTGTTCTGATACTGAATCTAGAAGTTATTGTCTTATTATATACACAAAACATAGATAATTATTTCCTAAAGTGAAATATGCAGTTTTTTGTTATGTGATACATGGGGAATTAAACTTTAGAAATTCATCTTGGCATCAGTAGATACTGACAAGACGTAACAAAAAATTATCCTTGAGCTATATCCTAATTTCTATTGAGAAAGTATTTAAGTTTTTGTTATAGGGATACTTTTTTCTTTCTAGACAGCAGAAAAGTTATGGAAAGAATCCTATTCCTTTTACCAAGTGGATACAGTGAACAGATTAAGGAGTGTTTAATTATACTGCTTACCAAGATTGGACTTTCACTGCATTCTGAAGATTGTCTTGGTAGAGTACTTTGTGTGACTTCAACTTTACCATTAAATGATGTCATCTTTTGACACTTACCCTCTACTAAAGCTGAAACTCCTAACTTGTTAAGAATGGTTAAATAATGAAAAGTATGCAGTCAAGCTACTATTCAGTTGATACTAACATTTTGATTTCATTTGAATACAAATAATTCCATTAATTGTATTAATGCAGATCTTGACACTGTATTTTGTCCTAGGGCTGAGAAGACTATATAGTCTTCACAATCCTCATAAGCATTAGTTAGCAATAGTCAGGTGGTACTTATAATTACTCTGAAATGCAGATACTTTTAAAAAGCAACCAGATAATAATATCTTTTATTATTTGATTTTATTATTAGTAATAGTAATAATAGTAATAATAATAATAATAATAATAACAATAACAACAACAACAACAACAACAACAACTTTTTATTTAATCCACCAACCAGGAATCTCTTCTCCATCAGGAGTAAAGTATTCACTTCTTACATTTAAAAAGTGGGAAAAGCTTTGTGTTCCTTCACCTGTGATATTATGATTCCAGATGAAGCAGGTCACTGAATAGGCATAATTCTGTGCTGAATTTAATTTTCTTCTCTGAAACCATCTGGCACAGACTTCAGTTCCTGGAGCTGTAAAATAATTTGTTATATATTGCTTTTTAAATATAATTGAAAAGATGATGTAACCAAGTAAAATATTACATTGTGTTAAAAACTCTTGGCAAAAAATTAGGATTTTTCATGTGTGTCAGGGATTCATTGCAAAGTAACCTTCCATCAGAATGTCTTATAAAGGTATAATTAAAAAGAACATCTATGTGTGTTCCCAACAACAGGCAAGAATTCTCTTTCATTAAATTACACCTAACAAACAATGAATTGAATTAAAAGCTATTTCTTTATGATATAAAAGCTGCTTTGGGGTTTTTATAAAGTTCAGTCAGTCCCCTGTGATGTATTGATCAAATTAACGTGGTCACTACATTCCACATTTGCTCTTTTGCTGGCAGGAAATAATCTGAAACAGATTGTGATGGTATTTGTCAGAAACCTCAAAAGATACTTTTCTCTGCCATGAAACAACTGGTAAACATTTAACTAACCACATTACTACAATACTTCATTCTCATTAATTAAAATTCCAGTAATGATTTATTGATGAATGTGTTGCAAATGCATAAAATAGAAATGCAACATCATATATTCATGTAGTTGAATTCACATAAATGTAAATACACATAATTCAGCCAACAGAGTATCACCAAGTAGAGAAACACCTTAGGAAGCTGCCAGCTGTGCAGTCTGTTTCCAAGCAGAAATATGTTCTAGCTCCAAGTGAACTCCACCATGGGAGTAGAAAGATGGGAAAGTGACAGGATATAGTTTATAAAAATAGGATGGCTCTTTACTAATTTGGGACATTATCATGCAGCTCCTGTCCAGCCAATTACTTATCTAGTCCCCAGGCAATCCAGATTTGTCAAGATAACTGGATAAAGCTCTGCTTTGTCAGGCAATGGGGAGTCTTAGCAATCAGCTGAGCAATAGGTGTTAAGGGAAGCACTATTGCATACCTTTATTTAGATGACAAGCCAGCCTTTCATGCAACACTTCATCAGCATTAAAGCTTCTAAAAGTCTCTCAGGTCCAAGAAGTACAGTGAAAGCAATCTGAGTACTTCCATTTACCCTTAGGAAGATGGCAAAGAAAGCAGCACAGGTGATCCTACAAGTGTGTAAAGACTTCTGCCTTCCATTTCCCTGGGTCCACCTGGTACTTTACCTTCCCATCACACAGCCAGAGCCCTGCTGATGCTCTCAGCCATGCTTAAGATCCGCTGTCTTATTCTGCCTCAGCTAGACTGATCCCAGTATTTCAGATGAACAATTTCGGGTATAGTGAGAGATACAGGTATACCAATTCACAGCAATACACTGCAAGATGCACTGTGGAGAACTCCTTATAATCAGCTGCTCACGGAGACTTCAGCTATATTTGCAGTAAACCACAGGCAAGATGTTAGTAAAAAAAATCAAAACTGTTGACAAAGCTGAAATCTTTGACAAAACTTTCTAGTACCTCAAATACTCAGTATCTCTATATTTTCTCTTCTGCAGTTGATATTAAGCTCCTGTCATCTTTCCTGAATATTCCAGTTGTAATACTGGACTTCACTATGATATCAGAGAGAGATAAGTTATTCACTGAGTTAGAACCTGGAAGCTTTCCAGGGACCAGTGATCATGAAATGATCAAGTTCAGTATAAGCAAACAAAGGACAATCACAACATACTGTAGATACACTTGGTGTTTCAAAAGAGGTGAATAAAAATGAGTTAAAAAATTAGCAGAAAAAAAAAAAATAGAAAATCCGAATGAAGAGGAGGAGACGTTGGCAATTTACCAGTTTATTAAATGATTCACTACAATCATGAGACAAGATGGCTTTGACTAAATGTCCGTCCTGCTTCAGGGGTTAAATTAAGGTAACCACTACATACAGTAAAATAAAAAATCCCAATGTATTACAAGCAGAATGTTAAATGATATTTAGTCAGGAACTGCAAAAGACAGAAAGTGTAAAGACATTGCTGAAGATATCAGGACTATCAAAAATAAGGAACAATCAAAAGACTTTAGATTTGTTTTTCAATTCTGATGATAAAATAATCTATGCCAATGCAGAAAAGACAGAAATATGCAACAAAAATTTATTTTCTGAATATAGAGAGACACAAGGCAATATACTTATAACATATAAACACAATAAGACACTGTATCATTTCTTTATTATCTACAGAGGAGATAAATATTTAAGCTCAGGTGAATTGCACTCATGGGTTCCTAAAAACATGAGTGAGCAAATCTGCACTACTTCTGTTCATTTTTATTACGTATTTAATAATAGAGACCACTTTTACTTTATCAAAAAGATTATTTGGAAGTAAATTAATGCTATAGTGAAAATAAAGAAACTCTCATAATAGAAAATAGTTATTTGTAGAATCTTTAGGAAAGAAAACTATTTCATAAAAAAAGGTATGGAAGGTGAAGTCAGACAAATGCAAACTATAAATAAACCAACAAATTTAGAGATTAGTAACAACTAATTCCTTTACAATACAATCCAGTATTGTAAGGAAATGAAGGATTTTCCATTTATTGATTCTTTGCCCTTGAAGGAAAGTCAGGATGTTTCAGAATGATACAGTTTTGTGAAAGAAAAGTTATTGCACTCACTACTGGACTAAATGCTGGAACCCTATTTTACATAGGGGATCATATTCAGTGCTCAAGTAGTTCTTTATTCACAAATGAATTTGTACATTAGAAAGTTATGTACAAAATGTGTCATTTTATATGGATTACTGAATACACCTTACATATAACAAACATTTACAATTAAGTAATGTAAATTTTTTTACCAATCCGTATTTGGAATTGGAAAGAAAATTTACCCTTTAGTTCTCCTCAGCAGCTTGAGAAGTCAATGACAATACTCTCACAATGGATGGAGGGGTTCTCAACCACTTGGAGAACACCATTTTCCTATCAAACCAGAATAACCCATGATTTTATTAGAGTCCCATTTTTACTTCTTTTACGCAGGTTTCATTTCAGAGTTATTTTACTAACATTCTATATTTGTGTGAAAAAACTACAGGTTTTTGCCTGAGAGAAGGAAATGCTAACAGCATGACTAAAGGCAGATTTCCCAGACTAGCAGTAGCTGCATTAAACATCTATTTCTCCTGTCACAGAAAGGGCCAGCAACAATCTGTGTCTCCCAAGTGATAAGCAGTAGCCTGCCTCTTGACTGAGCTACCGTATTTCATCTGTTGGCCAAAGCTTGTTATCTTTCGGCATCATAGACCTTACAGACAAAATCCATCTGGCAATTTGTCAATGCGTAGAGCTGGTCAAGGAGACTCAGAGCAAAGCAGGTCCACAGATGCAGTTTGGTTTACAGCTTTCCCAAAGAGGGATGAGCTGCAATTTTCAAACATAGGTTTCATGTTCTTGCTCTTGCCTATTTTTTACTATGCTTACTAAGATTTAAATTTCTTTATTAAAAAAAAAAGACTGATTTAATTCATCACAGATGAGGGAGAACTAAGCTTTAAGTTTGTGCAATTGGCGATTTACAGGTGACTTGCCAGGCTTGCAAAATGAACCTTGTCTTGTCTCCACATAGAAGAACCTGTAGGGAACTTCAGTTCCATGACTAGGAGTTAAGCATGAGGGAAAAATACATTCCTAAGAACTCTACTTTATACAGAGAATCAAACTAAATCTTTCAGAAATCTGCTTGTAGGTGTTACTGTTTGCCTGAGGCACACTTGTAGATCATTAAAAAAACAGAATTCTTCAGCCATCCACATTATATCGCTAATAAAACCAACAAAAGCTAGAGGTGTAATAAAAACCCATGCATGTGGAAGAATTTTTTTTTTTTTATTGTTAGCAATTTCTAGTAAAATAGCTTAGATATCACTGGATTTCAGCTATCTCACAGTTTGACTTGCTGTATATTTTAACTTCAGACTACCTCCTGCACAATTAGTCTGCTGAACATGAAGAAGAGTGACAATTAAATATTTTCTCATTCTTCACTAATAATACTTAAATACTCTCAGAAATACTTGCTAATAGTGGAGTGTCAGTCTTCCAGAAACCACATATTGGGAGACTGTTTCCTTTTTTTTGTTGCTATTTGCCTATATGCAGACTGATGACCAGAAAGAATAAAAGTTGTCAGCATAACATACTTTGAAAAATACAGTGTTAAAGAGTACTCTAACACAAAAGTGGAGAAAAAGGCACCCTTTATGCAACTAAGAAAGCAACTAAAACTACACGTCTTATTTAGGCTCCTTTTTTTTCCAGCAATGAAAGGAGTAAAACAAGGAAGACGTCTGGGGCTAACAGTGCATTTTACATCTTGCTTCTGGGAGAGAATATAGCAATTACCCTAAAATGGGTAAGATTAGCAAAGTAAAAGAAGGGACTTGTAATTAGCTGTGGTTTTTTTAAATTGTGCAACCTAAAGAAATTGTGTTCCTGTCGAGCTGAACTTTCAATAAAAGTAAATATATATTTGTAAAAATAAACCTGTTGCTGTGGCAACTACTTCCCACTGTTCTCTGAAACACACAAATAATTAAAAAAACCAAACACATAAACTAAAGAAGCTGTTTAATACATTGAAAGGTAATTTTTTAAAATGGCATTGCAGAGAAAGTCAATCAAGCAAATACATTCCTTTAAGTGATGCTAAGCAATAGACAAAAGAATAAGTAAATATAGAGTACAATTATTATTTGGGCTAAGCCATAAGTTCCAAACACTACTTCAGATTTACTCAACTGTAAAATCTTTTGCAAATACATTTAATCTTCTATTTTCAGTGCTTTCTTATATAAACTGTCCAAAAACTTTTTCTTCTACAATCTCATTAGTCTTCTGCCTAGGTAAAGTCTAGTCTTTCACAAGTTAAATGTGTTCTCTGAAGAAAGCCATCACATGAAAATAAAAAAAAAGAAAGGAAATAATTGTTTCTTGCATCCATTTCTTGTTATCCTGATGCATAACTGTTTTTTCTTTTTTACAATAAAAGTGAATTGAGTATGATTAATATTTCAGCTCGTAAGTTCTGAAAATTCTACTCAAGTTTGTCACAATTATAGGTATTGTTTGGATAGCACTATGCTCTGTAGTTAATCCCTAGAGAACTGGACACACCTTGTTACTCTAGTTGAAGTGAAAATAATAGCAAAAGTAAGCAAAACCTCTTTTTAGATACATGTTGGTAAAGTACAAAGAAGCCAAATAGTTTTATCTTCTCAACATTTTCTAAAATGATTTCATATTCATTGTCAGACTCACTATATAAACAATGATATTTGCACTTTTTCCTTAATAAAGATTCTTTCTGCTCTTATGGACAATTCCATTGATAGAGACAGTGAAACCTAGCCTGCAGTAAATTTATGGCAGTAAAGAATTTAGTGATTCTTATGTTTGAAGAATTGAGATGCACATTGGTAATAATAATTATCATGATAGGTATAATGACTTTGCATTTTATTGCACTATTCATCAGAGGCTCTCAAAGAAGATTAAAAATTAAAAGATTTTTTAAAATTATTGTATATTTGTGACTGTACAAATTTTTGGCCTCACAATGTTTGGGTTTTTTTTAATATCCTCTTACCTTCTGAATGCTTTATCTCCATAGTAGTGCAGGACTGAATATTCTTTATTACAGTCATTGCTTGCTTTTGAATTATTCTTCTATATGTTTTGGACTAGCATAGGAAAAGAAGAGAAAAACGATTAAGCTGCTTGTGTGATACTTTACATAGCTGTGAATGCCTCTGGGGGAAGTAGAGGAACTTAAATGAATAACCTTCTCACTTCTTTCTTAACCTCTTTGAAGGACGCTCCAAGCAGCATGACCACAAACTTCTGCCTTAAGCGTAAATGTAACTGACAGATCTAGCCCCTTCCCATCAATCATGCATTCACCAGTACTTCCAGACAATGAAAATCAAGTAAGACAATTAACTTGACTAAGGAGACAAAAATGAATAATCCTAGGGCTAGGAGCTTTGTCTCAACAACAGAGATGATACACACTCCATTGTAGTTTTCCAAAGTTCTCATCCTATTTCTGCTGTACCTGAAAATGAAATTTAATTAAATGCACTAAATGTAAAACATATTAAACCAAAATTGCTGAAAACTAGTAAAATTGCCTTGTCTGTATGAAATTGCAGAAGAAATCACTTGTGTACCATGGAATCCACAGTAGGAGAAAGTACTGCTTTCCTAGTGCAATAAAACTTCTTAAGCTGTTGACCATCCAGAAATGCATTGACAGCAACACTCAATATAATTACATTATGTTTTATTAAGCTTGCAAATCACAGTTAGCATAAAAAGTAAAAGAAATGTAGCATTTCTAATTGGTTATTTATCAATTTCAAAACTTGATTGAGCACACTATTAAATTTGAATGAACAGAAAGTTCTTATGCAAAGGTTAATTTTCTCTTCTGCATTTAATTTGGCATTTTTAGGAAAAAGAAAAATTGCTTGCAGCATGTCCATTTAAAACAAGTTTAAAGCTTTGTTGCTGGCAAAACCAAAGAGTGAATTAGATGTATGAGAACAGAAATCAGCTGGAGTATTAGCTGCCCCCTATGCTGTAAATCAAAAGAATACCTTGAAATATTGACATTTTTACAGTGTTACCAGATTTTGTCATGTTCATTGTTTCTGTTCTTCATTGTTTTAATACATTACGTATTTACCCAAACTCAAGTTACTTTGAAGATATGACTAAATCCAGTTTAATTATGATCTGATTTTGTGGAAATCAAGCTACAAAATCAGGTGAATCAATAAATATCATTTACACTCTTTATGGAAAAACATCCACCATAAAGTAAGATGTTTTGCTCTTCAGCTTTTATTTTGTCTGTTTATCATTTCTATTGAGAAATGCCAGTATTGCTTCTGTGTGTTTTTGGAAAGCAGTAGACCAGAGTATGCTTTATTTTAATTATGCCTTGCAACATGCATATGAGATTAAGTAGTGTGTGATCAGTTTCTTTCATTTTACAGATGATAAACTAATTGACACAACAATTTGACAGCTGAGCTATGAATCCTGTTACCCATCTGTCTCATCAGCAGTAGACAATGTTAAGCTGTCCATACCCAGAACACCATTCCATGAGAGAAATGAGTTTTAAGTACCAGCTACAGAAATTTTGTAGTTTGAAGTAGTCATAACAACAGGAACAACTATTTGAATTTTCCTTGCGAGACAGTACATTTTAATTTTGTTTTGTGAAGTAATAATGAGGAAGTTTCAAATATCATAGCTCAGAAAATATAATTTTTTTTTTTGTTTTTAATTTTATTTAGCTGGATTTTGAAATGACCACTTACCTGAGACATTAATCAGAAAAAAAATATTCTCTTCTTATCTAGTATAAACTGTAGAAAAATTCATATATTCTTGCATAATATATACTTTCATAATACAAATTTCTAAGGTATTAAACTGATTGCACACAATTCTCCAATGCTTCCTGTGGTGTCTGTTTATTTTCCTGACACAGCTTTGAGCAGAAGCAACAGGATATGATCACATGTAATAAACAATGGTATACCAGAATAATAGTGCAAAAAATCAGTGTGAAAATTTATGAGAAGGTTTATTTATTTTACTTATATTGTGAAATTATCTTAAAAAATGTTTGAATTTCAAGCTACCAATAATGAGATATTTAAGCCTATCTGGATTCCTTGTCAACTTGTCTAAGGTTAAGATTCAGGGCTCTAAAGTTGCCTTAAAGGCTTTCAGGACTCTAACACTTCCATCTAGCCCTTCTCATAAGGTACTGGAGACTCATGGTTTCTTTCTTCCCTGTGGTCTCCGGCATGAATTCTGATTTAGGATCCGGGTGTCTATGCCAATTTGTCACGAATGGGTAATTTGGATCACTTAAAGAATCACTGTCAAAGGTGTTAGGAAAAGTGGGTTTTATATGATGTTGTAAAACTGCAGCTTAACAGAGTTCCATGGCAAGGTTCACTCTTAATTACTGCATGGAAAAACATACCAAGGAAAATTGAGTTACACCTGAGTTAGAATGATTGACAGAGAGACCAGAGGTGCAAAGGGTAAGGAGAACCCTCCTGTTGAGTTATGAGGTTCAGAGAGGACTCTCTAGATTTCTAAACTTCTGATGGAGCCTGGGTGCGGCTAGATCCAAAGTTAGTCTCAGACTTAGTCAATGCTTTATGTCTAAAGGATTATATATGCACAATCAGACTTTTATATAATTTAGCCAAGATTACAAGGTTTCATTAGTATCAATTCAATATGCAATGAAAGTTACCAAGGCAAAATCAAAGTTACCATACTATAATGTTATGTGCAATATTAGTTGCTTACCAAAGATCTATCATTGATAAAAGGTCTTTCTGCCTCAAGGAGCAATCTTGAGAGGTGTTCCAGTTCAAGGGGAGATCACTGCCACGCAGCCACACTAACTAGCAGGGAGAGTTTAAAGAAGACTCACTTAGGTTGGCTTGTAGTCAAATTATGAGTGATGGAAAATGTACGCCTAAGACTCCTTATGGCCACAACTTTCTTTGCTCCTTGATAAATGAGTCTTGGAAAAGCCACCACCTATTCATATGTTATCCCTATGATTGGTGTTCCAGGCTCATATGCATCGATGCTCACTGTGTTGGTCTGCTTCATTGTGGGTTGTCAGAGAACAGACTGAAACTAGAGGGGTTCTTGGGCCAGCTATGGCTCAGATCTTTACCACCTCTGCATGCTGTACCAAAATACTGCACCATTACTGTCTCCCTCTGTGTGTTATAGTGGAACCATGGACTATGAATGTCTTGACTAGGCCTGTTGAAGGCTAGACTTGACTCTGGGAAATTTCTTTTTGTGACATCTGGTTTTTTGAAAGCTACTTTTGGGGAATTCCATTGTAAACCAACAAGTTTAAAAGTCCTAGCAGCCTCTCAGTTTATGGTCTTTAAAACCATAATTAGAAATTTCTGGTGAAGATACATTCTGAAATGAAATATTCTCAAGTCACTCCAAATCTTGTCAATCTCTTGTCAAATTAAAAGTAGAGGCAGTTTCATTGTTTTTGAGTTCTTCAAACAAAATACAGACCAAAAAAAAGCAAAGAAAATCACTAATATAAAAATATTTTACAAATTATTATGTCTTTGTCAGATTGTTCATCAAAACAAAAACAATTTTAAAATTTCAAAATTAGTTTTCAAAAAGAGATTCCCATGCCTGAAAAAAAACTTGATTCTTATGTTTTCTTCTTTATTACATAAATATTTTATTTGTGATTGAATTAAATTTCTCATTGCAAACTTTTTTTTTTTGGGCCACCATCAAGTTAAAAAGAAAAACAGAGATTCTAAAGAACTGTACTAGTCAAAAGAACCTCTAAAATTCACAATATCATTCAGCAGCTGAGCTTCCCATCTACAGCTCATGAGGCATATGTGATAACTGTAATGGCATATATATGTTTAAAATATTGCATTACTTTTACCATCATCTCAGTAATTTCTGTGGGATTCAATTTAGCTAGTAGTTGCAAGGCTTTGGAAGACATTTTTGTTGAACTAAAATGTGATTCTTGGAGCACTCTGTCATCTAGGTTCAGAGTTGGTAGTAGGTTTAGTGGATTTCACCTTTCACACATAGAACAATGCCTAGATAGTTCCAGAGCAAAAGATGTCTAAGATCCCTCCTCTCCATTTTAGTGCTGAGCATGACCTTATATGGCAGGTAAGACCACCACTGGAGTACTGCATTCAGTTCTGAGTTCCCCAGTGCAGGAGAGACATGGACTTGCTGGAGAGAGTCTGGTAAAGGGCCATGAAAATGATGAAAAGAGTGGAGCATCTCTCCTATGAAAAAGGACTGAGAGAGCAGGGACTGTTCAGCCTGAAGAAGAGAAGGATCTAGGGGCATCTTATCCAGGTACACAACTGCCTGAAGGGAGGGTGCAAAGATGGGGCAGCCAGGCTCTTTTCACTGGTGCCCAGTGATAGGATCAGAGGCAATGGGCACAAACTGAAACACAGGAGGTTTCCTCTGAACATCAGGAAACACTTTCGATTTGAGGGTGTCTGAGCATTGGCATAGGTTGCCCAGAGAGGTTATGGAGTTTACATCCTTGGAGATATTAAAAATCCACCTGGAGATGGTTGTGAGCAACCTGCTCCAGCTGATAAGGGCCGTTAGTAGGGACAAGATGACCTCCAGATGTCCCTTCCAATCTCAGCGATCCTGTGATTCTGTGATATCAGGGGTGCTTGTCTTGGTGAATCTATAGTTTGCCAAAGTCTTTTTAGGTTTTGTTTTTAATTGATTTTGATACGACAGCACTGAACACAGACCTTGAGTAGCAGGTATGCCAGAATGGCATTTTAGCTGTAATATTACGTTGCCATCTCCTATGTACTAAATTGTGTATGATCTACAAGTCTTTAAAAAATTCACAGCTTCCCAAAATAACTCCCAACCTATGTCTCTAACTATGCAACTTTAACATACTCTAAATTTGTCTTTATTAAATTTTACCTTATTTATTGGGTCCAATTTATTGAATGATCCCACTAGTGATCCTCCCTTCAGACCTGCAGACTTTAGGTGTTCTAAATGTGTTAGCTAGTAAAATGAAAGAAAGAAGTGAGAGGAAGCCAGCTATACAAGCAAGGGGGGCCCTGTGGATGGGAAAGACAAGACCAAATGCAATTTGCTCCTCTCACTCTTCTTGTCTGGTCAAGGGTAGGAAGAGAAATTCACATGGCATCATCTCACAAGCAACGTGTACCCCAGTAAGGATACTAAATACCAGATACCTAATCCATAAGATCTTCAGTGCTGTTCTTTCTCAATCCATTCACCCTTCCTTGCTTCCCTCATTGTGTTGTGTAGCTTGAACTATTTAGACTGGTTTTGTTTTCATTTTTTTCTGAAAAAAGTCAATATGATCTTATCCTACATGATTCCACAGGCCTTTTTTCCTACTTCAACAGCCTGTTAGACATAAACATAAACAGATTTTGTTTTTTACCAATATTTGTTTTTCAAATTGTGCAAGGAATATCTTTAGTTAATATATTCCAGCTTGTATGTTGTTTGTGAATTATGTATTTCATCTTTGATTTTAAATACCGGCCCTGCTGAATAAATTTATAACTGACTCTGAGAATATAGTCCCTTCTTCTTCCCCACATTTTTTCTCCCTTCATGTCTCTCCCGCTTTCATATACCTACAACTCATACATAAAGGCATGAAGCAATAACAACTATAAAAGTTAATTTGCTTGACAGGAAACTAATTCACCCAGTAACACCTAAAAAAAAACCCCACTGAAGTTTATTATTAACCTAAATCTCATTTTTTTAAATACAAGGTTAGATTTGTTATGTTTTGTTAAAACCCCAAGGAGCATATAAATACCAAAAGAAAATTTTAGAAATCTGTCTACTGTTGAAGTCAAAGACAAATACTCATCTCATTCCATGCATGTAGTCTGCAATTTTTGTGTATCTGGCTGAAAATTATTTTTTAAAATGAGTCCTTGTCTTCTAAGTTACTAAGTTTTTTGTATTTTCACTCCCTCTTTGAAAGCACAAGTCTCTATTTTCAGATCACAAAATATATTTCCCTTAGACTATTAATGCATGACTGTTATACACAAAGCAAAACAATCATTCCTAACATGTTCTTCTCTAGCCTGATCCTTAGTTACTCTTGCAATTCGCTGATAGTTTGTGTTTAGAAAACAAAAATCTGGAGACCATAAAGCTTATCTTTCGTGTAACAGGTTACCTATCATTTCTCCGGTGTCACAAGAGAATCAAAGCTATAAAAGCAGTCTCTGAAGAAACTTCTCTTTTACCGAATTTGTATGGAATAAGCAGTTACAGGCAAGAACCAAATCTATTATTGTTGATGGTTACCATAGGGATTGGAACATGACTGTGGTACCCAGAAACTGCCAAAGGGCAGTTAAAAATAGCAAGACACAGTTGTGTCACTGGATTTAAGGCAGAATTCCCCAGTGATTTCAGTGATTAGAATCGCTGACACAGTATGGCTTGGAATTACTGTTCACATTTTATTTCATATAGATGCTTCTTTCCACAGCAACAAAACTAAAACCATAATGTGAACAAGATTTGCAGAAATCTTTAGCATTTATTTAACACTTTTCCCACTGAAATAAAGCTAACCATGGAAAGAAACACAGGCCAACTCAGAGAACCAAAGGCTGGATTCCTAAGGAACAGCTTTAACTTGCATCACAAGAACTTTTTATTCCTGACACACAATATGAAGATATGAAATACATGTGTGGTCCAAATCAGCAACAATTAATTCCTAAAAAAAAAAAGGAGTGTATGTAGGAATAATAATCTGTAATATTGCTCTGCTTGAGATAAAATGCACAATAAATCCGTACATTTTACAGGGTGTAAATAGCTGAGACAGATAATAATAAGTAATTACTAATTAACAACAGGAATGTTTCAGAATCCCATTTTCAACATTTATCCATCTCTGTCAATAGGTTAATATATTTTTAAGGCAGCAAAGTAGCTGCCATTAATGATCTTGTTGAGATCTTACTCCAGCCACAGAGGAGAAGAGCATTTTATAGGCCTACAAATCTCTAACCAATCATAGTCATTAAATTTACGATTCAGCTGTCTCCTGTCTCCTTCTCTGAACATGAAGTACAGACAGAAATGATTTTTTCAGAGCGTAGTGGTGGGACGTGAGTTGCAGCAAAGGGATAACCTGCGACAACAGATTTTGCAATTTAGAGGAGTAGTGCACATCATGAGTAATGCTGAATGAATAATAGATCTGTTGCCTCCCCATGACACTTATTGTGTGTGCAAGAGATTAGTAAAACTGAGTACGTAGGCTTCAATTTCCTTTAAGACTCAAAGTCCCCTGGATCACATTCACTTTTCATAATGTATCTGGTATTATTTCTGAACCAAGATTTTTTCAAGATAAATATCTTAGAATATAAAAGAATCAATCTATATCCCAGAGTGGGAGGTTTTTTCCAAATATGAAGAAGTTATTAGATTTTTAAAGACACTATGAACTAGAAAGAATAATGATTTGGGATGGTTTGGGACTTCTTTGATGCACCAAAAAAAAAGATCTCTTTAGACCTATAGTTACAGTATCAAAATGAAAAACAGAAATATGAATGATATTAATTTAGGACATTCAACTTCATTGTTATATTTTAGCATGGTTCTAGTAAAAGAACATTGATTAAGAGTCTTTATGTTTCAGTACAAAAAAAAACCAACATTTTTTTTCTGACTATCATTTTAAAAATGTAAGTCAGTTAAAATTAAGTACTTAGTAAAACAAAGAAAACAGATATATCCAAACACAAGAAAACTGAGTTTTTCTAGATGGTAGTAAAATAGAATGTGGCTATTCAAGTTTTTCCTTCAAAGAATGGTAATATGTTCTCGGTTCAGGTTCTGGTAATTGAGAATATAAAGATCCTAATGCTGGCAGGTACTAATCACTAGCCTCGAGCTCAGCACCCACATCAAATGCCATTAAATTAATTTCCCAGAACTTACTAAGAAGGAGGGACTTCCAGCATCTTTTAGGAGGAAAGCTCAGCATTTTGTAAAATTTTACTCTCGAATTGCCCAGTACATTTCAGAACTAATCATTTGAACACAAAATTGAGCAGAATTTTCAGAGATAAGTTCAGAAATCATGGATTTGCTAGTAATTAAGCCTTTCCAAAGAGGGTTTCTTCCTCATATTCTGAGATTTTAAAGTTTATTTGTATACCTTTTATTATCTTGCAATATTTTATGAGTTTCTTAAGATACAAATTTTTATTTCTTTATCCATACACAGCTTTCTTACGTAAAATGTTAAGGAAACTACACTGGAGGTAATAAAATAAAAAACAGTAACACTTCATAGAAATCATAATTAATCTATTTCAGTTAATTTTTCCAAAATAAAGATGAAAAAGAAATCTGTAAAACCCTAAGGAATATAAAGAAATAGTGCAAGAGGAAAGACAGACTGCCCACACAAACATCCTGTGTCCATGCACTTCTGTTGATTTTTTGCTCCTGGCAAAGCAGAATACGCAGGATCTGGACTAAAGAGGGAAACACCACAGAAAAGGTAGCACCTCACTGCATAGCAGAGAGAAACACATCAGCTCTATGCAGTGATCTATAACTCTTGATTTAGCCTTTCGGACAGTTAGTCAGCTATTTCATTACTATCAGCTAAGTTAGCCTTATTGTATACTTCAAGAGAATTAACTCTGCTTTAATTTATATGCTTCTAGTCTTCTGCCTCTCCATTAAAATCAGTGCAGTCACTCTGAATTTGCACTGATATCAGAAATCAGGGCTAGCTCATATAGCCAAAACATAAAAAGCAGCAGCTTTTCTCAGCTAAGCCACAGCCCCAATAGCAGTAATTTCTAGTAATACATTCATGGAATAAATCATTCTATAGCCATGCATTAATATTTTCATCACTATATACGATTTCAGTATCCTTTTCTGAGTTATGGTCCTGCTCAGCATATAATGTCAACCACTGTAGAAGTTATCTCCTATATCACTTACCACTTCGTTTTCCACAAATACCTAATTTAACACCCAGTGAAATCAACCAGAGATTAAATATATGCTGAAAATTTGTATTGCAATTATGAAAGATAAACTGTTCCTAATTAAAATAAACTTTGAGCTTTGTCTTCTTGAGACTAAAATTACCACCAGTTATTCACATTGATTTCTTTTTAAATTCTGTATTAAACCAAAGAACTTTAGGTCAGTTCTAGAAAATACAAATTCAATTGGCTGTAAAAGTAGCAGAATCTCTCATTTCAAAATAAGATATATTCACCCATTTAATTTCTTTCAAACCTCATAGAGAAGAACTTAAAATAATTGAAAATAAGCTCTTTTTTCTATTGTAAGAGACACAACATAAAATTTACTACATTTTTATTAGTATTTCAAATAGTAATTTAAATGCAGCTTAGTAGAAAAGACACTACCTGTAAGTTTTTTCACCACAAAAGAAAATGTCTCCTTGTACAACAGAAATGTTTGCATGCAACTATTTATAGGATTTTCAGTGGAAACAGACACAGCTTGAGCTGGAAGACCTGAAAGACCATTGGAAATGGACATTGAAGTACCACATATATGAAGGTGCTTCACAGATACTGATTTCAGTACAGATAAATAAAAGAAGAGACTCTCATGAAACAGTAAACTCTAGTGAGAGAACTTTTGAAATCCAGGACATTTCTATGGTTATTTCTCCTAATGAGATTAAGAAAAGAATTTGAGAATAATGACTTATGCAATATACATACACACAGATTGTATTTCCCAATGTTATAAGTTCAAGATCACATCCACTATAAGGGTTTTAGAGCAGACATACATGTTCAAAAGACTTTTTCGATATTGAGATCTGTTCTGAGAGCTAATTAGAATTGAATTTTCTTAGAAACAATGACATTCTGGAACCAAGCATTATTGTACTGAGGTTCTTGGAAACATAAGATTTTTTGTGATTTCCTTTCAAGATTTGTGCAAATGTGTAAACACAGCATTTCTTAGTCATTATTTTTTACTTCTGCTAGAAAGCTGTCATTCAATGTTTAGACATTCACTAGTGTCTAACAGACCAGTAGTACCAAAGGCTTTTACTGGTAATGAAAATGATGCAAAACATAAGAAACAGCAACAAAATAAGATTCTGTACCTGACTTGTTCATTGATGAACTTCTGCCTCTTGAAAATGTTCATTTTAAAATCTTCTTAATTAAGATTTTTTTTTTTAATCCAATCTGTTCTTTAATATGATATTGGAGTAATATAGTGCTTAAAGAACTGGGACACAATCTGCTGCCTTTTTTTTTTAGTTCTTACTTAAGGAAAAAAATAAGACAAGTAATACATTACACACCAGATTTAATTAAAATATCCAATAACTGACCAACCTCTCTTACTTGTAATGATCCATGTAAATGGTTATTAACATAAACAATTTAAAAATTTTATTTACCACAGCAGCAAAACTGTTTGCAAACTTCAGAGTACCAGACAGTGCTTTATCTTGAAGTTTCCCCTAATGCAATACATTAGCTCATTTTCATGGATTTTTTTATCTTAGATTGGCAGTATAATTGGAAACTGTCAAAGAACTATATTTAAAATGAACACTGACCTTTCCTTAATTTCTGTGTGTCCTCCTGAAGGCCAAGACAATGTGTTATGCTTTCTAATAAGGTACTTTGCCATTTTTCAAGCCCCTTGTTCTCAAACTTGGCTAAATGACAAACTCTTAAATCGAGGGGCTGAAAATAGCACCATCATTATTCTCAGGGAATATCGCCATGCACCTTACCCTCTGAAAGGCAAATTTTGCTACTTTCCTCTGAAGCCGGCTTCTTGAAAAATGGTGTGAACATATGGACATTTTTAATGAGTGCTTTTAAAAGTATGATTTCATATATAATAAAAATGTAACATTTTTTTCCTATCACCTTCTTTTTGATCACCCATGTTTACTTTAATTATTTAGCTATCAAAGGACTTTATGTGAAAATTTATGAAAAAGAAAAATATAACATGCATACAATTATTTTGGTTATTAAAATAATGAGGGCTATAAAAACACAGGATGTTTTAAATGAAATTATTATCTATGGATATACTACTGAAAAGCATTTATGCAAATACAGAACAGAGCTATTATATTGAACAGAACAAACACTTCTCTGAATAGTTACATAGCTTTCCAGCAGACACTTGAATACTGTTTATCAATTTGTAGACAGATGGAAAAACAGCTGCCTATCATATACCCACAGACAGGATGAGGATGCATCACTCAATAACATATAAAATAGTGGTAAGACCTTGAAAACCACCTAACCAATAATAAAGCTGTACAGAGTTTGAAGTTGCACTTTTCATCCAAATGAGACTTAATCCTCCAACTTGTGTGTAATCAAAACTCTCATTGTCAAATACTAAGGATGTATGGATTCATAAATTACTACTCTGCTGAAAAATGTTGAAAGTAGGACAAATGTTTAGCTGATACAAATTGAGGTGCTTTTAACTATACTATTATGGCAGAGGAGGATCTGAATTTATATAGCCAGAATAAAGTACTACAGAGCTTATGCTGAACAGTTAGTTAAAGTGCCAATTGAAATCTCAAATTTACGTGTATTTTGTCACACTACACTTCATGCATTCTTTCTTTTCATGCTCTGTTTTTCCTCTTCATACATTGAAATGGCAGATTATGGAAGTGGTGCAGTGGAATGACAAGAAATACTTAATTCTACAACAGGTCTGCATACAAACACTAGATGGAGGAGCTCCCAGCCCTGTTATAGAAAAGTAGGACACTGGGACAAATAACTTAAATTTCCTTTTCTCCCTGTTAGGTCCATGAATGTCATTTTCACCTGACAAAGTCCTCTTTCTTCCCTCCTCCTAGGTACAGACATAACACGTTCCTTAAAATTTCTGTTTTTCTTTTTCTGCATTTTTTTTTTAAATTCTATAGCTTTTAGGGTTTGTAGTAATGTCTATTTGAGGACTGTTTTGTGGAGAAGAACAGTGGATTTTTAAGGACTAAATAAATGTCTAATTACATGATCACTTGAATTGAATCTGATTTTTGTGATCCCAGTCCTATCTTCCTACCACACACGATAGATTTCAGGAAATATTAGGAATTTAACATTAATTCAGAAATGAAAAATTTGTATTTCTGCTTCTTAGCATTGATGAAAATAACAAAAATGAAATACTGAAAATAAAAAGTAATACAAAACTTTTCATAATAGTAGCAGTTTTTTGTTCCTTTATGAGGAGATAGTGTAGAATACATAGTAACAACTGAAACAAACTCCTTAAAGCCATATGAAATTTGCAGAACAAAACTTAATCAGTAGTTAATAACCCCACATGGTTGAAGTAGTCAAATTATGCTTTACAATATGTGTACCTTTACTCTGGAATTAGGTAACCATTTAAAAGCTTAGAGTACAAAATCACACAAAGCAGACAAAAAGAAATCCTTCATGTTTCAAATGAAAGATGGCTACATTTTGCCAAGAACAGAACAAAATACTGATGATTGTAATTGTATTTTGAAATTTTTTTGTTTGTTTTCATAACTGTTGTTTGACAATTACTGGCAAGACCAGATAAGACTCAAGGATATATGCATCGTAAGAATGCAGCACAGTTATATGATTTTATAAGACAGAAATTTATCTACTAATTAAATATAATCTGTCATCATCTGAAGCATACTTAAATGTAATAACTTTAAAGCTACTTACATTATAAATGTGTAACAGAGAGAACATTTACATAATTAATAATTATGTTTGATATTCACTTACAAAAGTGATTCAGACTTTTAACCAAAGAATATAACTCTGAGTATTGTTGGCAGTTTTTGTTGAATTAGATAACAGGATTTTTTTCTGAAAGATTTAAAGGGTCTAAAATGATTTATTAAACTAATGTCCAGAATGAACTAACGCTTCTAACATACCAACTTTGATTAGTAAATTCTTCCATTCCTTGATTTTCTGCATTTGTTTGTTCTTTTTTTTAAGAACAAAGGGACTCCCTGAGTGCATATGTGTGCATGGAGATCTGATCCTCAGCAACTAGCACTGGACCACAGGTAATAGAGGCTTATGCCTGATACTTGGCTACTGTCTGTAAAAAATATCTAACTCTGAAGAAACATGTTTATATGCTAGCATTAGTATTATAGAATTAAACTTGGAAACTAATTGTTTCCTCGGGCTTTTAGACATTGCAACACATACTAGATTACAATATCAGAAATTGCATGGGTGCACATCAACCAATAAAAACATTTACATATAGACATTCATTTTAATTTAATATTAATATAAACTGAAAAACAACAAAACACAAAGCTAGTTGCAAATTGTTCACCATACTTTATACAGAATCATGCACGAGTAGATCCACTGACAGCAACTGACTTGCTCAAGCAAAAAGGAGCCTAATCACTGAAATGAGAATCATTTCAACGGATTCAATAGGGTTTAAATTAGGTTTAAATTCATCATAAAAATGACTGATTGATTCAAAACCTGTCTCTATCGTATTAGCAGTTAAACTTGTAAGACATTATATAAAATACTGGAAGGGGGAGCTATGACTTATAAAATGTCAATATTAGAATAATCAGACAGAATTTGTCAGGCAAAAGAAAAATAGTGTTATAAATCTCTCCTTAAAACCAGAATGAAACAGAGAAAATATATTGCATTTGTCAAACAAACACAATACATATAAGAACAAACTACACACCAGCATCCTATTAATTGCAGTTTCCTGAGGACGGAATGTTGGTCAGAACTCCCCATTTATTCAATTATTTAATTGTTGTTCAATTATTTGATTTATTCAATTATTTAATTGTTGGCTGGATGGATGCACTCAGAGAGTGGTGGTCAACGGCTCAATGTCCAAGTGGAGACCAGTCACGAGTGGAGTCCCTCAGGGGCCCATGTTGGGCCCACCCCTGTTCAACATCTTTGTTGGCAACATGGACAGTGGGATAGAGTGCACCCTCAGCAAGTTTGCCGCCAACACTAAGCTGTGTGGTGCTGTCAACACGCTGCAAGGGAGGGATGCCATCCAGAGGGACCTTGACAGGCTGCAGACGTGGGCCCATGCCAAACTCATGAAGTTCAACCAGGCCAAGTACAAGGTCCTGCACCTGGGTCATGGCAATCCCAGGCACAAATATAGGCTGGGCAGAGAATGGATGGAGACCAGTCCTGAGGAGAAGGACTTGGGAGTCCTGGTGGACGAGAAGCTCAACATGAGCCGGCAATGCGCCCTTGCGGCCCAGAAGGCCAACCGCATCCTGGGCTGCATCAAGAGGAGCGTGGCCAGCAGGTCGAGGGAGGTGATTCTGCCCCTCTACTCTGCCCTGGTGAGACCCCACCTGGAGTACTGTGTCCAGTTCTGGAGCCCCCAACAT